>VMOF01000388.1:74031063-74069635 GCA_011764245.1 Trialeurodes vaporariorum
ATACCAATATTTTAGGCTCAAAATGTTTAATGAACAGTTTTTAATGAATTGTTTCTCTCGTAGGATGTATATTCAAGTTCAAATTTCAGAATTTTTGAAACTTGAAAAAATGTTTTAGGATATGTGTTCGCGTGGATGACAATCGTCATCCAGCCGCTTTGACGTTTAGTAACTTCCAGGTTTTGATAGAAAAAAAGAAAAAAACTTCGGAACCCTCTTGTTTGTCCCATCCAAGAAGGGCAACTACTGAAAATCTCAGCTTTGAAAATTCAAAATTCACGAAAATACACCCAAAAATACACGTGGATGACGTATGTCATCCACGCGACCACTCGAGGATTAAAAAAGAAATCCAAACCTTAAAATGGGTGCATGAAAGCAGGAGTAAATAGCGTGTTAGTCAAACATTTTTAGGTGAAGTGGCACGGAACCAATAAAAAACCACCATATTATGTTGAGAATCTTCATTCTGGGGGAAAAAATGGAGTTGTCAAAACAGGACTGTGAAGAAATGTTAGAAATGTGAAGGAAAGTTTTATTGGAGAAAAATAGGAATTGCGTGTGTATGGGACAAAAATGTCAAAAATTGTGTTATATAGATCCGAGAGTCATGCGAGAGAAGAAGTAGAAGAAGGATAGTAGCTGAATGGTTGGGGGTTGGGTCGGGGGGGGGGGGGGGTTGGGGGGCTGAGGAAACGAATCTAGCAAAGACGAGGATCCGCGATGATGTCGATATTTTCGCTGGCTTATTAGATTTCCTCGGAGTAGCGAGACGACGAAATATAAGAACGTGAGAGAAGACCGTGGGGCATGAGAGATGGTTTGGATTTTGAAGAGAAAAATAATTCTTTAGTCAGACTCGATTCATTTGACTCGGTCTCTTCGAACATGAGAGTTGTTCAATAGTGCCCATTTTACACAACTCTATCATTAATTAATATATAGGTGGCCTGAAAAAATGTTTAAAGCAGTCGCGTCACTAAAGGCCCCCCCCCCCAACGGTAAACAGAACGAGTGAAAAAGTAAAGGAAAGTATAAAAGGGGGGAAAGGAAAAGAAATGAAAAAGAAAGAAACAGAAAGAAAAAGAACGAAAAAGAAAGAAAAGGAGAGAAAAAAGAAAGAAAAAGAAATAAAGAAAACGAAAGAGAACGAAAGAGAAAGAAATGGAAAGAAAGAAAAAGGAAGAGAAAGGAAGAAAAAGAAAGAAAAAGGAAGAGAAAGGAAGAAAAAGAAAGAAAAAGAAAGAGAAAGAAAGAAAAAGAAAAGAGAAAGAAAGAACAAGAGAGAAAAAGGAAGAAACAGAAAGAAAAAAAAGAAAAAAAAAGAAAAAGAAAAAATAAGAAAGAAAAAAGAAAGAAAAAAGAAAGAAAAAAAGAAATAGGAGAAGAAGGGGGAAAGGGAAAGAAAAAAATATTGACTTTAATTGACTAAATATATGTAACTAGTAAATGTTTTAATAACGCAGAGAGTTGGTGTTAAAATGTGTGTATGACCAGGAAAAATTAAATTAATCAAACTATATAGTATCATCGAAAATTTAATGGTAGATACTGACCAAAATTCTGATGAATATGTTTTTTATATTCTTTCAATTGGAAGCAAGGAGGTCATTTGGTCATTTTCGTCATTGATTTTGAGTAAAATTTCATTCAGAATAGCGTGGAATTTTTCTTCATAAACCTCAATTTTTCAAAATTATCCGGGGGTCTCCCGGACCCTCCACTAACTGACGGGTGTACTCCCAGACTCTCCACAAGGGATCTCACATCTTACCCCCTCCTCAAAATGCAAAAGTCCAGTCATACCACTTGCACTGGCTCAAGGGCAAGGAAATAAAGTCCAATAGGAAAAAATATCCACTTTGAACAAACCACAGTAAATTAACGTCCAACGTAATTTGATGCCTGAGTTAAAAAATGTTCAATATGTCAATTTACATCCAAATAATTTAATTTCCAACGTAATTTTTGGTCCTAATGACACAACGCTCCATTAAAATTTTAGTCCAAATCATGTAAAATGTGTCTGGATTCCTATTTTGTCGAAAGTGAGGCGATTCATTTAAAAGAAAGATCAAAAACAGCGCCCGGATTATTAATTTTTCATCATTATCACTTGAATCAGTGGCGGATCCAAGGGGGGGGGCACGGGGGCACGTACCCCCCAGAAGCCTCAAATTTTGCCTTTTTCTGTAAAAAATAGCCCGAAATTGCTTCCACTATCGCTTCAAATTTCAAAATTTCACAGGCGTGCCCCCCCCCAGAAAAATTTTCTGGATCCGCCACTGACTTGAATCAATACTCGAAATCTTAAAGGCAAAAGGTCGCAAAAAAATCTCTTTATAACAAATGGAACCAGAGTGGCTCTATTCTTCTGGAAATAAATTGAATCGTTCAAAAAAACGATTCGTTTACATTGAAATCGAAACCGGTGTCTGACGAAGAGTATGCTACAGCGGCGATAAAGAGAGAAGAGGCGATCGCGACTTTCAAGAGCTGAAAAAAAAAAAAAAAAAAAAAAAAAAAAAAAAACAGATAATGGAGAGGTGACAATACATCTATACAATACAGCTTCTCCAAGCCACCAAATATAGGGGGAGGGGGGCCTGAGGGCGGAGGTTAGGTTTTTATACAATGTTCGCTGACTTTTAGGAGACTCAGAGAGGATCTCTTTCTCTCCTCTACTTTTCGCTTTCGTTCGTTCTAGTCTCGACTCTCGACTTTGGGATCTCAGGACCACGTGATGTCTGACAAGGGAATAATAAATTTCCACTACTAAAGCCCCAGACCTGGACCTCGAGTATCGTAAAAGGAGACACTGAGACGATAGTCGGTACAATATATACAGACGACAACCATAAGTATATACATAAGTATATATGCACATATACAGAGAGTATCCATGTCTTATTTCCATCCATTTGTGCTTTCAACCTTTCTCCTCTTTGACACTGAGTGACTGCTAGCATAGAGTCTCTGCAGCACGTCTGGCACCTAAGCACGTCATTATATCTATATACATTCAGTTAATGCAACAAAAATGCTCTTAAAAGCTCTATGCCGCATGGTAAGTGTCGTGGCGCGTCGCGTACAATCTGGCAACGTTGCAGTTTGTTCATTTATACCCATGTAAAATATCGATTCGTGGGAATGCACTGCGCACAATCCATATATTGACCTTTTAAAAGTGGGTTTAAATGGACGAGATACGATGTTGCCAAATGTCTGTATCAGGGACTTGAACTGAGCAGAGAAAATGCCGGTTCGCTTTCGTTACGGGTTCAAGCTTCGATAAAAAACTGGTTCGCGGTAATTTTAGGTTCAGTTCCAACCGGTTCTCATTCAATCTGTTTCACACCGTATAGTGGTCGTTCGTGCAATCAGGCAACGTTGGATGTAACCCATTTAAAGTTATGAAAAAGGTCGAAATACTGGGGGTCCACAGTGCACACTGCACACCCTCAAATTGATTTTTTAAATGGGTTTAGATGGACGAAATGCAACGTCGCAAGATTGCTCGTGTCGCCACTATTTCGCAATGTTCCATGCTTTTTTGTTCCAATGTTCCAATGTTCCAATGTTATTTTTAAAATGAGAAATCGTTAAGTAGTGTGGACCTAAAAAAAACGCTACGTTGAGCGCCTTCAATTGATGATATAGGCAAAAACAAGTACCGCACGAAGTAGACGTATTTATTTGCTAGCCTGAATTCTAGACAAAGTGGCGGTGAGTTGACAGGTTTACTTGTTACTGAACGTGCTAATTTGATTTTGATTTTTCGTAAGCAAATCAATGAACTTTTATAGATACTTATTTAAAAAAAAATTAAAAATTAAAGTCATTGACGGAGACTCCATCGCTTGAGAAAATTTCACGTCAGAGTATTTTTGTGCATTTCGCTCATACACTAAACTAAACTTAGTAATCTTTTGTTCAACCGGTGGAATCATCTGTGGATTAAAAATTATATTAAATATTCAAAAAATGCGGCAGATCTGCAACAACTCTGACCCCCCCCCCCCTCTTTAAAAAAAATCGAGTCCCTATATACTGTGAGAGTTGCGCCAAGTCTCTCAAAATGAAGAAGAAGAGGCGGATTAATGGAGCCCCCATCAGAGGCAAATTGCAAATGGTGGATAACCATTTGCCTCTGCGCTGTTGCCGCTTTTTTGCCTCTTCGCATATAGGTTAAGTTCAGGTTCTCGACAATAACGGTCTAATTGAAAGATATAATGTTCTCCATAATAACAATCAAGCAGAGGAAAAATTACTGGGTCATTGTTACTTCTAATGTGTAATGAAAGCTAGTACGCGAAAAGTAAACGACCCCTCCGCCATTTGCATTTACCTCTTGGGATTTTCTTGACAGCCTAAATCCAAAGACATTTTATCATATAGACGGAGTGCATCCTATACCGTAACATTGAGCAGGGTGATGCAAACTTAGCGTACACTACAGAAGGCAGACGGGCAAGTTCACTGTTTGAAATTGGGGGAGGAACCTTTAACTGGTGACAAACAAACGAACGTAACCTCTTAATCCAAACTTACAAAGAGTAAACAAGAGTCGCAATTGAATGGAAGGCCTGCGTGGTCAACGTAGATAAGGGATCCGAACGCGGGCTGGCCTGGGCTGGCCTCTGATTGGCTGCAACGGGTGGAGCAAAAATGACTCGGGGTATAGGGAAAATAACACGGGCTTTTCGTTCCGGGGCGTTTATCTCGAAACCTAAGCAAAATCGTATCTAAACAATTTATACGAGTCGATTTAGCAGATATTTCCGCACAATTTGATAGGTCATAAGTGCCACTTTATTGCAAATTCGAAAAGACTGTTTCAGTTTAAAAGTACGCACAATAGTGTGATTACGTGCTTGGCGTGTGTTCGAGCAGTGTTTGAGTAACTCACTATTGTGCGTACTTTTAAACTGAAACAGTCTTTTCGAATTTGCAATAAAGTGGCACTTATGACCTATCAAATTGTGCGGAAATATCTGCTAAATCGACTCGTATAAATTGTTTAGATACGATTTTGCTTAGGTTTCGAGATAAACGCCCCGGAACGAAAAGCCCGTGTTATTTTCCCTATACCCCGAGTCATTTTTGCTCCACCCGTTGCAGCCAATCAGAGGCCAGCCCAGGCCAGCCCGCGTTCGGATCCCTTATCTACGTTGACCACGCAGGCCTTCCATTCAATTGCGACTCTTGTTTACTCTTTGCAAACTTACGACTTTACAAAAATCGAGATCGAAGATGGACAAAACACTATTTAATGTCCATCATTTAGACAACAGTATGATATAAGACCAAAAAAAGCTTCAAATAACTTACAAAATTGGAAATAGTGTGAAGCTTTAATCATTCACTCTCTAAATGGCGTCGATTTGTTTGTCACCAGTTTCACCAAAGATTATACCTAAAAAGATTACCAATTTAAGTTTTGATGCAACCGTTCAGCAGGCTGATGACTGGTGAGCATTTTTGGTGAAAATGAGAAGTACCGCAAGTTTGCTTTAAGGATCTTGTTATGCACTCCGTCTATATTAATAAATGTATTTGCCTAAATCTGAGAACCAATCAGAAATGGATTCTAACGTGGTGTAACTCTTATAGTATAGGGAATATCTAAAAAAAAAAAAAAAAAAACCCGCCCATTGCATATCATATCTCAAAGGTAAATTTGAATCAATATTCCGTTAATTGATTCATCGATTCAATCAATCTACTCTTCAATGAAACTATAATCTGATACATACTCGTAGATCTTAATGTTTGGTTAGACCAGAAGGCAACAGATATCTGCCGCAGCAATAAAAATAGGTATTTTAAAAAGTGGGGGTTGTTAATTGTAAGGCACACCGGAAAGGAGTCTTTGGTTGGCTAGTACAAATTCCTTGAACTTGCACTAATCGATGCCACTTTGAAGGCTCTGTTAAATTAGATTCGTCTGAGCTTCATGGCATGTAACGCTAACTTCAACTTCCTCGCAGGAGTCAAAGTAGAGTAATTACATCAGTGTTCTAACGGTGTAAGGGAGGCAAGCAAGCAAAAGGCGGTGTTGCCACTACTTTTTCATTAAATTATTAAAGAGATAGCTCAGTTTTTTTTTTTTTTTTTTTTTTTTTTCCATCATCTTATTCCTGAGCTTTTTAGTTGCATGGATTCCTAAAGACTCAAAAGGGTTCAAACAAGGGACAGGGACTTGAACCAAACCGAACCGTGAACCGCTCCGAGAAGCAATTTTTCGGAACAGCAAACCGAACCGAGATTACCGAGAACCGGTTTTCCTAAAGTTGTCAAATCGAGAACCAAACCTGGAACCATCCTCAAAATTCAGGATCGAACCGGTTCAACGAAAGTGAAAAGCGGTTCAGCAGATTTTACTATACTTTAGATTAAATTGGTGGATTACAGATTACGAAGAATACATATGGATAGATACATTTACAATTAATCAGATTTTAGCTGATGCTTTTTCCCCCCTCCAAATGCTATAACTATACGATTATCCGGCGGCAATTGATCATTAGAGATCTGAAATCGAAGAATCTAATTTAAAAAAAAAAAAATAATCTCTAATTTTAATGCTTTAGTTTAGTGTAGTAATTTTAAGTTTAAAGTTCAGTTTTTGGTCGTGTCCAATTTGCATGTGCATTTGTGCGTCATCACTCAACAAATTTGATGAAAAACTGTCCATTAAACAAGCGCTTACAGAATCCGAAGTTGGTTTTCGAGCCAAAAAATTGTGTCAGTATTTTAACAGTTTTTTGAAACACTATAATTATAAAAGGTAAACCGTCGAATTATTAAAACAGTGATTTTCTGCTCAATCCTCGATATAGTCACATAAACCTTCGCTTGACCTTCTAAAACCTCAAAATTCTCGAAATCTCGAAATTCAAACCCCCCAAAAACGAAAATTTATCGATTCACTCGTCGAAAGCTTTACATTACGAGAGGTTGAAATCACACTTTTTCGGTGTTTAAATTCTCTTTTCAGAATTTTTAGAAACTGCGGTAAAATTTTTGGGATTACACAGAAAAAAAGAAGAAAAAAACAGAAAAAAATACTTTGGTAGCGCTGAAAAAACCTTTGGTAGAAAAATGACCTAGCAAAAGTTTTAAGTAGAGCTAATCAAAGGTTGTGTACGCCTAACTAAAGTGGTTTTACTGGGTGAACCAAATATTTTGTTGGCTCAACTGAGTCTTATGCTGGGTCATTTTTCTGGTTTTTTTTTTTTTTTTGGTTTTTTTTTTTTTTAAGTTTTTGCCAGACTTGATGTTGAACAGTTTCATTGCTTGATTGCTCAACCTTTTTTCCTGAAAATCGGTGGTTCAAAAATTTAAGATGGTTTGACGCACAGTTTCGAGAGCACAGAGAAAATAATGTTCCAGATTTAAAAAGAAATATTTTTGAACTATATGATAAAAAGACGCATTTTAAAATTGGAACTATAATAAGTTTTGTTAAATTTAAAAATCTTGTCATTAGATTAAAATACCGAATTTTCAATTTAAAAACAATTATTTTCAATTTGAATACAGCTATTTTTAATTTGAAAACAATTATTTTTACTTCAAAAACCATTAATTTTAGTTCAAAAGTTCGTCTTACTGTCATATAATTCAAATTTTTTTTTTTTTTTTTGAAGTCAAGACATTTTGATTTTCTGTGAGCCTAGAAATCAAATTTTGATGAAGTTTTAGGCATTCGCGTATTTTCCTCTTCTTAGCACCGGCTCACAATTCAGTTGAGCGTATATTGGCTTATGAATTTCCATTTTCGACCTGTGTAAGGGATTTGGCGAGAATTTCGTTCAGTCCATACAAAACGACAACACGGCGGAGATAAATATAATCCCTTATTTCAGTATTTCTCCCTCCATTTTTTGTAAATATATCTTGGGGGGAAAAGAATCGCCAAGATGCTGTGCTGGCGCCCTGTACCCGGTCATTACAAGACTTATGACAACAAATCGTAGGGCGGAAACGCTCGAATGCCACGTTCAAAGTAATCAGTGATGAACTTTATGATTTTGAAGTATAATGGCGGTTTGTGGATTCTAATGAAAAATAACTGTAACTCACGTCAACAAAACTTAAAGTTTAATGAGCATTCTCTCTCGTGAAAAAACTGCAACAAAATTGAGGTAGCAAACCGTCGTCATAGTTTAGTCTGCTTTAGCTTTGAGCTTTAGAAAAGTGTACCCACTATACCAAAGCTTTGGTACACTCAAATCAAGGATTGTTAATTGACTCATTCCATACCACCAAAGCAAGGTATATGGAGAACAGATATGGACAACACTCGACTCAGGGGGCGTGGCCACTTGGGAAAAAGCGACTTCGCCGCCATATCGTCTCCTATTTACACCGTGTGTATCTCGCATTGTTGTTTGTGGTTAGGTTTGAAGGGGAAGTTTATCTGAAGCATTACTTTATTTATCTGAACAATGAAATGTAATTTTTATCTTTAAATGTTATTGTTGTGACTATAGAATGGATTAACGTAATCAATTACGTTGTTCACTTTCCTTTTCAAGATGTGAAATCTAAATTTGAATCGCGCGGTCAGAAAAATGGCGGCGGAGTCGCTTTTTTCACAACCAATCAGAGCCAACCTCAGAGTGTTGTCCATACCTGTCCTCCATCTACCTTGCCACCAAAGGTTTGGTACGCTCATCGCTCAACTCAAGGTTTGCTGACTCATTCTTTACCGCCAAAGGTGAAGTACGCTCATCGCTCGACTCAAGGTTTGCTGACTCATTCTATATACCATTGGTTGGTACGCTCATCGCTTAACTCAAGGTTTGCTGACTCATATATTCTATACCATTGGTTGGTACGCTAATCGCTCACCTCAAGGTTTGCTGACTCATATTCTATACCCAAAGGTTTGGTACGCTCATCGCTCAACTCAAGGTTTGCTGACTCATTCTTTACCGCCAAAGGTGAAGTACGCTCATCGCTCGACTCAAGGTTTGCTGACTCATTCTATATACCATTGGTTGGTACGCTCATCGCTTAACTCAAGGTTTGCTGACTCATATATTCTATACCATTGGTTGGTACGCTAATCGCTCACCTCAAGGTTTGCTGACTCATATTCTATACCCAAAGGTTTGGTACGCTCATCGCTCAACTCAAGGTTTGCTGACTCATTCTTTACCGCCAAAGGTGAAGTACGCTCATCGCTCGACTCAAGGTTTGCTGACTCATTCTATATACCATTGGTTGGTACGCTCATCGCTTAACTCAAGGTTTGCTGACTCATATATTCTATACCATTGGTTGGTACGCTAATCGCTCACCTCAAGGTTTGCTGACTCATATTCTATACCCAAAGGTTTGGTACGCTCATCGCTCAACTCAAGGTTTGCTGACTCATTCTTTACCGCCAAAGGTGAAGTACGCTCATCGCTCGACTCAAGGTTTGCTGACTCATTCTATATACCATTGGTTGGTACGCTCATCGCTTAACTCAAGGTTTGCTGACTCATATATTCTATACCATTGGTTGGTACGCTAATCGCTCACCTCAAGGTTTGCTGACTCATATTCTATACCCAAAGGTTTGGTACGCTCATCGCTCAACTCAAGGTTTGCTGACTCATTCTTTACCGCCAAAGGTGAAGTACGCTCATCGCTCGACTCAAGGTTTGCTGACTCATTCTATATACCATTGGTTGGTACGCTCATCGCTTAACTCAAGGTTTGCTGACTCATATATTCTATACCATTGGTTGGTACGCTAATCGCTCACCTCAAGGTTTGCTGACTCATATTCTATACCCAAAGGTTTGGTACGCTCATCGCTCAACTCAAGGTTTGCTAACTCATTTTACGAGGATCTTCCAAAAAGTAATTGCCGCTATCTCATAACTCCAGAGCTAAGTGCGATAGAAAAAATAGAAAACAACAATTTTGTTTGTTATGTCCTCAGCTTTCCAAAGAGCCTAAGTTTGTTTATTTTTGTTTTTTGTTTGTTTTTTTGTTTTTGTTTTTTGTTTTTTGTTTTTTTTTTTAAATCGATCGACTAAATAGCGAGGAAATCGAGTTTATGGTAGGGAACCTCCTTGTCACCGCGTTCTCACCTCTAAACGATTCGTCGCGCCGCGCCGTGCGTTGATCGAGCAGTCAGCGCATCATGGATTTTCGTTCAAATTGAAATCGCTTTCACATTTTATTTCTCTCTCTCTCTCTCTCTCTCTCTCTCTCTCTCTCTCTCCCACCCTGTTTTCCTACGGAAAAATTTCAATTTTAACCCTTCACTGCATGATTTTTTTTTCTCAAGCAAATGTGGATTTTTCAATGTATTAGGTGGTCAAATACATGGGAAAAATAGTGAAAAAAATAATTTGACGGTTTTTCGGTCAAAATTATCTTTTTTCTATTTTTTACTCGTTTTTTACAAGTGATATAACACCATAAGAAATGGCGGAAATTTTTTTATTTTTATTTTTTTGAATTTTCAATTTTTTTTTTTTTTTTTACTTTAATTGGATTTTTCAAAAAGCCAATGCAGGAAACTTTATAAAAATAATCAGAATGAGGTCAGTTTGGATACGGGGGCAAGTTTCCCCCCTGACATGATTTCGATCACGAACCCTTCACTGCATGATGTTTTCTTTCAGCCAATTTTTTTTTTTTTTTTTTTTTTTTTTGTGTGAGCTCAAAACATACCTTCTCCCGCGTTGACACACCATGCGCCGAAGGCATATCTCAAAACCTGTATTTTATATGAGCGTTTGAAGAATTTGTTCCACCGGTGGAACACCATGCAGTGAAGGGTTAAAAAGCCTTACCTTAATTTCCAACGTATAGTTTCCATTTTTATGCAGACATTTCTGGTACCGCGCGGTTACTTTTTGATTCCGCATTTTCGTAGAACTGTTTGTCTTAAATCTTGAGCTGGAAATCCCCCCCACACACTCTCCAGATCTGTCTCCACAGTGATTTCTACCTTTTTCCGCAACTGAAGAGAAGTCTCGCTACACAAAATTTGACCTACAATGAATATATAAGTCAAGAATGCCGTGAGTGAGAGTGGTTCAAAACTCAAGACAATCAATTCTACGGAAATGGAATCAAGAAATTAGTGGCGTTGAGCAGAAGTGTCTGGATAAAAATGGTTACTACGTTGAAAATTGAGGTAAGGTTTAAACTGAAAATTTTTTCATGGTAGGAGAGAGAAAGAGAGAGAGAGAGAGAGGCGCTCAGAGGTGGGCATCACGCGGTGATAAGGAGGCTCCCTAACAAAAAGTCGATTTCCTTGCGGTTTAGTCGACCGATTGTGAAACAAATTCAGCACTTTGAAAAGCTGAGGATATAACAAAGAAAGTTGTTGCTTAGTATTTTTTCTATCGCACTTAGTTCTGGAGTTAGAGATAGTGATGTTATTGGCATTTTAAATCGTAAACAAAGGAAAAAACGCAAAACCTAAGTACGACAGCACCTGCGTAAGTTTTTTGAGCCTAAAACAAGCAAAATTGATTGAGAGCCATCAATTATGAAAGTCGTTTCGCGAGTGCGAGCGAGTGCAAGTGCATGATACTTTATGTCTATATCTGCCTCACTCGCACTAATTGATGAGACTCATGCAGTGGCGTCGCGTGCCATGCGGCAACAATGCAACTGCTCCATTTAAACTCATTAAATATATCGAATTTTCCTTGTGCACTGTGCACCCCCTGGATTCGATATTTTACATGAGTTTAAATGGATAGAATACATTGTTGCCAAATTGCACTCATGGGAATTTTTATATTTCATAATTTTTGGCTTTATTTTTGAGTATTCTAGCTTGAAACTTATTCAATTTGGGATATCTTCCTAGGGTATGTTTGCAGTAGCTGATATTCCTAAAATATGTAATTTTTGCGTAAATACATCAATTTTAGCCAAAAACTGTTGAGCTTCTTAGCAGCGCTATACAGGCACTATATCCACCGGATTCAAGTCTGGAATTGTTTATCTTAGAATCACTTTAAATTGTTGTCTATCTGACAAATCTTTCGATATGTGATGACAAAAATTCCAAATTTTCAATGGTTTTTAAGTTATATCAGAAACCCTTTCGCCGTAA
Organism: Trialeurodes vaporariorum; assembly: GCA_011764245.1. Lineage (NCBI taxonomy): Eukaryota > Metazoa > Arthropoda > Insecta > Hemiptera > Aleyrodidae > Trialeurodes > Trialeurodes vaporariorum. The sequence goes on from VMOF01000388.1 coordinate 74,043,149, forward strand.
GTCATTCAAGCCAAAGGAGTTACTCTCCTGGAAAGCGGCAAAGATCGACTTACATTACGACGAAATGATTTTGAGAAAACAAAACTCGACTAAACTTTAGAACAGACAGGTAGCAGAGTTCGGCAAATAGGAGTGTAATCGATTACACGATTACTGGGTGATCGAATCGCCAAACCTTTGAATGGTATAAGTAAATGTATTTTTCACTAATAAATAGTAAACTCCAGGGTCTTTTCGATTAGATTTGATTCTTCTGCAACTAATATGACTGGTGGCTTGTAAATAATCAGCCCTGATTACCATAAAATCACCCTCCGAAAGAATGACGATAACGATTATTTGGTAATCGTGTAATCGATTACCATAAAATCACCCTCCGAAAAAAACGACGATCACGATTACTTGGTAATCGTGTAATCGATTATCAAAAAATTCCCCTCCCAAAAAACGACGATTACTATTACTTGATAATCGAGTAATCGATTACCACCCCCATTTGCCCAACTCTGCAAGGTAGTAAACGAGCACGTGAATCACTCAGAAGCTATTCCTTCAATTTGCTTTCTAGCCCTTTAGGGGCCAATCCCGAGTATACTCGTTGTTCTCCTCAAATCTATCAGACATTGTTTCAGTCCTTATTCCGAATAACGCAAATATACAGTTGAAAACACTACAAGATAAGATCTCGTCTGGAGCCTTCAATTCGTAGGATAGGCAATTCCAACTCCACCGAGTACGAACAGTTAACTACCTTCCCTGTATAAACCAAAGATTACTCATACATACAGATATGGCATTAGCCCGAATTTTGTTAAGTTGACTCCGGCCGTGATACAACCGGGCATACAGAGAGGATCATAAAGATTACAGAGAAAGATTACATTTTCCATGTTTGTCTGTTACAAAAGTGTTCCGTATTCCACGTTCCACCGTTCACGTTCCGTGTTTGTTCGAGTTCCGCAAACAAACACAGGAAAAGTGGGAAACGTAATCTTTTCGAACCAGAATTCTGTAATCTTTATGATCTCCTCTGTATGCCCGGTTGTATCTCGGCCGGCGTTTTATCCATTTTTCACTTAACACGGGCGAGATGGCTAATGCCATATCTGTATGTATAAGTAATCTTTGGTATAAACGGAGGAGTGGTGTTCTCTTGAACTAACCTGGTCATTAAAGGGTTAGTAATACTTTGTCATTTATTTTTTTTTTATTGGAGGGTTTCTATAGGGAGGCCGTAAAATGACAACCTCGCCAAGGAAATGAACTTTAAGAGAGGAATTGAAATTTAATCCTGTTGCCACCGCGCCGCGTCACCCCGTGATGGTTGCCCCTGAGGGCGCGAGAGAAACTAATGAAAGGAGAGTGGAAAAGCATCGGAGAGAAAAGTTCGCTTCTTCCTTGCGAGAAACTTCCTCTGCCCCTTATTGATTTTTTATTTACGCTCATATATATACTCATAGTGTCCAATCGGCCAGAGGTAGCTCGGGTAATCTGGAAACCACATTTTTTGCAATTGAAATTTGAAACCATATGTAAATAAACTGTAGGGAATACCCTACGAAGACTTTCTCATACATCAAATTATTCTGGAGGAAACCCCCAGACCCCCCCCTGTGATATTTTTATCCGAATCCAAAGATCCATTTTTGAAATATGTAAATTTTTCCCTTTCTTGACCCATATTGATTTTGATGGACTCCAGTTTTCATCCAAAACTAACCTAAAAATTAAAAAAGCGACGGCAAAGTTCGCCCCTTTTTTGAGTAATCATGGATCTGTTCGAAATATGTCTCAAACGATACCTTATGATGACCTAATACTTCGGTGAAAATATTAGCTGGAGTTCTCGCATGGGTCTCCCTTAAAAATCGAATTTCTCAAATATCTCGTAGGAATTTGCACCGATTTCCTTGAAAATTGGGATAACGGGGTATTTTTACGCGTTATTTTCATTTTTGGGGTCAAAAATTGTTTGGGTCAGTTTATTTTGGGGGGGCGGTAATTTTTTTCAATCTTTTGTGTGCTAATCGCATGGTCCTAATCCAGCCAATATCCAGCTAATCGCATGATCCCCGAGATATAGCTGATTTGTGCACAACTTTTTCATATCAACAACAAATCATTTTTTTTCTTCTTTTTTTGATGCATAACATATTTTCATTTTCTTCATAAGATTCTATGTTATTGAGATGTACTTTAAAATGTAGCCAAGTATGAAAGGGTTAAAAGGAAAGTGACTTCCTGAGGTAATGAGTGGATTTTGAAAGTTGTTCACGTGATCACCGTCATTTTTGTAAATTTTCACGTTAGAATCAATATTGTTGTAGCAAAAGTAGGTATACGCAAAAGACCAATTCTATACCAAATCAAATGCAAAAGACAGCGACGATTCTTTGTTTTACCTCGAGTCGATTTTGATGTTAAGTTGGATCACAAAATTGAATAATACAATCCGCTTGTAAACGATCCATTACCGATAACGAGTGTGTACAAATCATCATTTAAGCTTCGCTCCACCCCCCTAGCGCTGCCAGCGGTACGCGACAGAAGTTATGAAAACAACCGCGATCATGCACCGCGGAAATTATGTCAAGTTTTTCGCAGAGCAGACGTGTGTCGACATTAATATGCTAATGAAGAAAAGAAAATATGTTAAGGTAGACTTTTAGGAGAGAGAAGGAAGGGGCCCCGGGCCCGCTCACATGGATAAATAAAACATAAGGAAGTGAGCAGCTGGAAAACAGAGAGCCATAGAAAGACAACCGGCGCACTGTGAATTGAAGCAAGAATTGTTTCAGACAACAACAAAAATTATAAAAACTTAAAAAAATTTTAAAAATAATAATAAAAAATAAATATAAAATAATAAATTATAAAATTTTTCAAATTATTTCTTTTTCGCATCAGAAACGTTTTCAGTGGCGTTTGGTGCGTCAAAATGAAAGTGAAAGGTGGCTTGGAAATAAGCTCAATTTTTTGTTCGTTTATTATTTTTTGGGGTTGTTTGAAGGAGTGGTTAAGAAAATTGTGGGAGGAGGGAACTCACAAGGTTATTTTTATTATCTTTTTTTCCTTCTATCTTCAATTCTTGTTTTACTTCCTATCCTTTTTATTCTTTTTCCCCTTCTTTTTTCTCCCTTTTTCGAGCCCTCAAAGCAACCCCCCCCCCTCCCCACGGACCGCCAATGGTCATAGTTTTAGTTTTGATATTTTCTTTAAAGCATCATGCTGTTTGACTACTTTGATAGTTAACCTTGTTTTTTCGTCAAATTGCTAATAACTCATAACAGCCTAGCGTGACCATGGCCCAATAAATGTACGGTACACACAGTCCCTCGACCCCAAGTCCGCCCTAAGTACTTCAACAAGCATCGGCCACCAGCCAACGGGCCGCATCGGACCGTTTAAAAATGGCGAAACCACAAAACTAACCTCAAAATAGCACTTAGGGTGGGTTGGAGAGGCTCTAGACCCGCCCCAAGTAACGTAAAGTTGGGAGCGCTCCCAACATTCCGATGTGCCGTTAAAGAAATGTGACGGTAGAATCGCCAATTTTAGGGACGACCTAAAGCCCGGTGGTACCGTACATTTATTGGGCCCATATAATCACAGTATAGAGGGTAGTTTTCATTTTTCGGGGATATTCAAATTAGATTCACGAATGGGGCTCTTGCAAATTTTTGCTACGGGGGATTGAAGAGTTGATTCTTGCCTAAAAACCTGTAAAAATGACAATAAGTACACAGAAAAATCACGAAATTTACTTTCAGAATCGGACTTAATGGCCAGGGACGCAGGTATCATGGGATATTTCCTACCTAAGTTGAGACGTATCTCTGTGTTTCCGTTGAGAAAGTGACAAATTAAATAGGAATCTCCCATGATACCTGCGTCGAGCCGCCACAAAGGCCTTGCCGTTATAGCATTTATGTGAGTTTATATTACTAAATTTTAGACTTTCTTTGTGTCATTTTCCTGATTTTTGCTGGTTTTTACATCAGATTGGACAATTCATTTGCTCACAGCAAAACTTTGCAAGAGCCCCATTCTGTTGATCCCGGAAAAATAGGGGGGGGGGGGCTGTAGATTTTTTTTTTTTTTCAAGATTAAAGTGTTTTTCCATCAAGGGTTTTTGATGAAAATAGTTTAAATAACAAATAAAATAATTCAGGTTGTTATGGGTTAATGCGTTCATATAGTTTGGTTTTTTGTTCTTTTTTCTTTTTATTGTTCTTTTTAGTTTTTTCTTCTTCCAACGAACTGATGTCTGAACAATTTCACATTCCAATCTATTGAGCGATGGGAGAGGATGAGCAGTAAGCAATGTAAGCATCCCGAGGAAAGGGGTAGAAAAAAAAAGATAAAAAAAAAAATAGCAAAAAGGCCATCGACTAGGATAATGAAGAGGGGACTCTCTGGTAGGAAGGGAAATTCATGGAGGGTAGGATAAGGGGGTGGGAAGAGCGGGAAGAGGAGGGGATGATGACTCTCCATTTTACAATATTATCTATGTAAAGTAGGTATTCGCGAGAAATGGTCCGCACGGAGGCGCGTCGCGTATCGTCGCGGCACGGCACCGAAGAGCGAGTGGGGCGCGGGCGCTCGGCAGCAATACGATGCACCGGTCGGTAACGTATATTGCATACTCGGGCGACGGAAGGCACCAAGCACAGACCATATCGATGCCGCGGAGAGCAAAAGGAAGCTGCTTACAGCGGCGCCGCCTCGTAACACAGCAGTGTAGATGCTGGAGCTGGAAGAACTTAAGCCAAAAGGAGGAGAAGGTCCCTCGGGAAATTTATAGAATTTCTCTTAAGCCATTGCCTTTTCACGAGACGTGCTTCCAGATTACTCCCCAGCGATGATATCGTCTCATCTCGCACTATGGATTCGATCTCCGAGCCCACTATATACCAACCATATCGTGTCTCCGGTCTCCGCCCTCTTCGTGTGCCCTATGGCCCAACCAACCCCCACCCCCCTCCTTCCTTCTAACGCTTAATAGTATAATATGACTCTGGCCAAACTCCAGTAGATCCATTATGCCGAATGAAAGTTTAATACAATTACCGATGTTAAATTGCCGCGGGTCCTCGGATCAATTGTCGCAAGGTGGAAATGGCGGGAATGGACGCCGTTCCCGAAAATAAATGTTCCTTGTCGGCGCGTTTCCGTTTCCGTCGTGAAGGATTCAGATTCGACGCGGTATGGACAGTGGGCACCTGCAAAGTGAGTGGTTCTGCAGACATTTGCGTTACCAAAACACTTGACTCGTCTCAAGTAGAAATAAGCTATAGCCATGTAATTACCCCTAAATTGTATTTACCTATGTACACTATATACCGTGTCAATATTATTTATCTACTCTAGTAAGTACATACATAAGCAAAAAGGTTACATTTTGTCCCAGAATTTAACTACAATTAGATATGAGTATAGCATATACTCGAAACAACACGATATATTTATAATTAGTATAATGTACAATTAGTAATAAGAAAATGAATTAATTCCAACTGTGGAAGTCTTCATAAAATTAAATGTTTAAAAAAAAAAAAAAAACATAAAGTTAAAAAATTTTCTCTTAAAAGTCTTTGAAAATGTTGTCAGTTCGCCTCAGTTTTGAACGCTGACAGCGAATTTGATAGCTTTCGGAGCGAATTTTCGTTAATCCCACTTGGATTTAGCTTTCTTAGAACATAACCTCAAATTCATCAAAACACTAAGTTTTTTTGGAAAAATTCACTTCGTAAGAAGAACAGTGAATGGAAAATAGATTTTAGAGCTGGCGTACATAATAGTTTTCAGAGCGTACGGTTACAATTTCGCACTTTTAATGAAGCTTTTGAGACCTTTTATCTTATTCAACTCATAGTAGCTCAAAAAGTCTTTGGTAGCGCAAATGTCTGCAGAACGTAAAATCCCAGTGGGCACGCGACGAAATGAATGGTGGTGGGGTGGCTCAGAACAGTGGCGTAGCGTGCAATTTGGCAACGCCAGAGTTCGCGTCCATTTAGATCGAAGTATTGGGTGTTCGATGAACACCTTCGCATTCGACCTTTTACAAGAGTTTAAATGGACAAAAAGCTACGTTGCAAATTCCACTGGCTCAGAAAGACCCAGTGGCGGCTCATGCAATATTACAACCAGAGTTGGGCAACCAACTAATGATAGATAATGAAATTACTCCGGCAACACTGAAAACTGGGTTTGCTACCTGAGCTGAGGCAAGGAAAACACACGGAAGGTATAGGTTAATAATTATTCATAGATTATTGAGAATAATATTAATAATATAGAATGGGGCTCTTGCAAACTTTTGCTATAGGGGATTGAAGAGATGATTCTTGCATAAAAACCTGTTAAAATGACGATGAGTACACTAAAAAATCACGAAATTCACTCTCAGAATCGGGCTTAGTGGCGAAGAGACGCAGGTATCACGGGAGATTCCTGTCTAAATTGAGACATATCTCTGTGTTTCCGTAGAGAAAGTGACATAATAGATAGGAATCTCCCATGATACCTGAATTGAGCTGCCATTACGAACTTGCCGTTATAGCAGTTATGTGAGTTTATTACTGAATATTAGACTCGCTTAGTGTGATTTTCGTGATTTTTGCTGGTCTTTACATACATATAAGATTGGACTTATTTGCTTATAGCAAAAGTTCGCAAGAGCCCCATTACTCGTACATTAATTTGATTGACTCGGCGTTGCCTGACTCACCAAATAATTTCCGAATAATTTTTTGCCCAACTCTGCTGATTACAATCATGTTTTTTTTTCTCTATTTGAATCGATGTGCTATGACTTTCAAAAGAAAGTACCCTGTTCGAAATTCTTATTGTGAAATCCAACGAGCTATAGATTTATCTAAAGTGGCAGCAGCTTCTGATGGGCAACCTGCTTAAGGTGATTCTTCAGCGTTTTTAGTGCCGATTTCTGCCATCAGACCGCTATACCGTTCAATTAATGTCAAATTTCAGGCCGACAGTAATTTATATTTAAGAAAAGAGCAAGTCAGTTACTAGATACTCATCTGAAGAAAGTCTCTGCAAAATACCTCGTCAATAACTTCAAAAATAAAGCTGAAATTGCCAAAAAAAAAAAAAAGAAATATCGCATTTGGATATAACGATGGTTACTATGGTAACGGTAGCAACGGTGTTACAATCTTCGACACATAGAATCACTCATTTAGGCAGTCTTAACGATCGGTTTATTGATGAAGTAAATGATCGGCCCGCTGGCTTATTGATTACCGCATCATGATTTTTTTCAAAGTCGGGCGAGATCCGCGAGATGTTGCATATCAGTGATTTTTTTTTTTTTTTTTTTTTTTTTTTTTTTTATGCACGTCACCATTTCATCGTTAACCTTGGGATAAAACCGTTAGTATCCAGTAAAGTTCATATTTCCCTGAAATATGAACAAATAAAATCCAATTCCACGTGACAGCAACTTAGAATAGCACTACAGATGGTGTTACCGACTTCACCATTGCCTGATGACGTCCGAAACACCTGCTCTCTAAATTCCTCCCAAATGCAATTATACAGGTTTTTAGTTTAACATTTCGGGGAAATCAAAATGCTACTGGGAACTGAATTCATATGAGGGGAGTTTGAAGAGTAAAGATACACAGCTTCTGTTTAAGTTACGGCGACAGGTATCAACCAACCAACGATGAAATGCCTATACACTGTCAGAAAAATTAACACAATTTTTCGGTGAATATGGGAACTGGGTCAAATCTCGCACAAAATCGGTGTTGATTTTTCTGTGTTCATTTTTATGCCGTGCGTTTTCAACACTAATTCAATCAACAAATGTTTCATAACACTCGGACTTGAGTTGATTTTCAAACATATTTAGAGTGCTTTCTTGTGATAATTCTGAAATATCGTGTTCCTCTCTTATCTAATGTTGTTTCATTCCACTTTAGCCGAGTACATAATTCGCTAAATTCGGTGTGACTGATCCCGTGTTCAAAGTTCTAGGCGACTCAAGTTATGTCCCATTCTACACATACTATCTGGCTCGTCACAGAAGTTTGGTGTATTCAGACTATGTATTCGTGTTATTCATCAATGAAACTCGTGTTCATTTCCTCACCACCTGTGTTTCAAGTTATCAAAATCTGGTGTGACTCAAAACGTTTTCTGAGTTCTGAGCTTTTCACGGTTTGTTGTACTGAACACTAGTGGAGTAATTCATCACCGAGTTTCAGTGTAACTGAGTTTTTTTTTTTTGTTCCTCTCTACACAATATGTTTTTATTTCTACACTCCTTGTGTAGTTTGTAATCGATATTCGGAGTGAATAAACCGACCCTTCATGCTCACCACTACTCAAATTGTGCTCAGTTGAACACCAATTTCGTTGTTGATTTACCGGATTTGGTGTGACAGAATCAACTATCTGAGTTCTTCACCTTCCAAATGTTGTATTGAAATATTGTTGTATTACGGTATAATATTAACCAATTTAGTGTTGAAACGCACGGCAAAATTTATAATATAAATATTTACACAGATTTTGTGCGCTATTTGACCCAGTTCCCATATTCCCAAAAATTTGAGCACAAAGTACACAGCATTCGTGTGATATTTTAAGTTTTATAGTCTGTTCAGCGAGTTAAGAGCCATGGGCTGCCGAGCGAAAACGCATTATTTGACAACACTGCTGGGCATTCAAGAAAGATGTGAGGCAAATTAAAAAGGATCTCTCATTGTCAGTTCCTCCAGAGGCGAGTTTGGAAGATCCGTCCCTGGACCATCTTTTGTTCAACTGCTACCGCTAACTTCATTGTTTTGTAACGTTTTCTTTCAAATTCTGCGTTCTATCTAAATTTTCTTTCCGCGAATTTAAAGACAAATTATGACCACATGTTCGATCTTAGCGCAATTTTTCCCTTGAGATGGACTCGAAATTTCACGCAAATAGGCCAAGGTTTGTAAGAATTATCAGAGTGAACTCTGAATTTTCCTGAACTCATCATTCACCTATCTCGAGCTATTTGCTTGAAATTTGGAGTCAATCACAAGGAAAAATTGCGCTGAGATCGAATATGTGGTCAGAATTTGTCTTTAAATTTCCGGAAAGAAAATTCGGATAGAACACAGAATTTAAAGAAAACGTTACAAAACAATGAAGTTAGCAGTAGCCGTTGAACAAAAGATGGTCCGAGGACGGATCATTCAAACTCGCCTTTGAAGGAACTGACACTGAGAGCCCTTTTTTAATTTGTCTCACATCTTTCTTAAATACCCAGCAGTGTTGTCGAATAATGCGTTTTCGCTCGGTAGCCCATATGGCTCTTAACTCGCTGAACAGACTTTAGGCCTACATCGTTGCCTGGCAGCGCGGAAATAATCGTACAAATGTTTAGACGCGTTGCGCCCTGCTCGGCAACACTGCACATTCTCCATCTGTACTCCTCCAAAGACTTCTTTGTACTCTTCCAAGAGGTCGAATTCAGAAGGTGCACATGTATCAAGAAGGTTAGATATATTTAGTGGGTGTAAATGGAGAAGTCGCAGCGTTGCCATACGGAACGAGACGCCACTGCATTAGAATTTCTTTCAGCATATAAGAAATGAAGTCAAATTCGTTTAACTGTAGATGCATGAATTAACTTATGGACTAAATGTTGGATTTCATGTGCTTCAGTGCTGAACTTGAAATCAATTTGAAGGAAGTTCTGATGAATTTTAGGAATACAATGGAGCGAGATTTCATGAAAAAGATAGTCTTTCAGAGATAAGAACGCACCTCATAAAGGTCTCATTTGGTGCTGACTTAAAATAATCGGATGTTTAAAAAATTATCAAAGATATTGAAAAAAAAAATAATGTATTAAAAAATTTTTTCCGTGAAAAGAAAAAAAAAACTTAATCTATGTACACTGAAAAAAAGGGTCGCGCTCTAGACATAAAAAGTTTGTGCCCAGAACACGAGCGGCATGGGCAATATGTATACACCAGTACCAAACGTGCTCTGGGCACAAACTGGCACAACTTTTAAACTTGTTCTGAGGATGAATTCGGGGCGCGATCTGGAACGGGTTCAGGACCCGAGCTTACGAGGGGACCCTCATCTGGGAGGGGTACCACACCCGTCCCGGGATGTACTTCGCAGGCGCATCCCGGGACGGGTTCTGAACGCAAACTTAATCTGGGATGGTTGCCACACCCGTCCCGGGATGTACTTTCAGCACGATTTACACTGTGATTACTCATCAAGCAGAAAAACATAAAATCAAATACGTGCAGGAAGGTGGAATTATCGTTGATTAAATAAACACGAACAAAATAAGATACACAAGTTTCGAAAAAAGACAAGACAAAAACAACAGATTACTGGGCAAACACTCACCAACACATGATCATAACAAAGATTTAGGTACACAGGTATCCTAACTACAGGAAATGTGCGAAAGCACCACTACTTCACTAATTCACTTTCTTGAGGGAACTAAGAAAAAAAATTTCCCATAACATTCACTAACTTTTGAGCACAAGACTCGAGAAGAAAACGCGAAATTATAAACGGTTATACAATCACCATTTTGCAATCTATGTTGATGCATTGGGGCCCTTATACCTACTTAAAGAGGCACAACTTTGACTAAACAAACACAAACACGATAGGATACACGCGTTTCTGAAAATGACAAGACAAAAAAACTTCGGATCACTGCAAATACACGAAACATTCCGTTTTGTTTTGAAAATGGACGCTGATTTTCGCGCGAATTCGTACACCGCACAGCTCATGTCAGAAATGCTCTTAATTGAAAATTTCATATAAGCCCTAATCACCGTGAAATCCCAAACATTACTTGTATTAACTTCACTTAGAACTTGAGTTGAAAACTTTCACTGAGTGTAAGGTCGTTTTAAATCATGATTTTTTTCCTCTCGCGAGACGCGTGACGGAGGGCGTCGTCATTATTTGTAACTATTATTTGAAAGGGTTTGATGAAAACCTTTTGGGGTTTCGTTACCGTGAGAGTAGAGGGCGAAAGCAGCCCCTTAACACAGCCACTGTGAAGGTAAAAGTTAAAAGGTTTGATGTTAAATCCTGTTACTAACGATACTAGAGCTGCGGGGAAAGGAAAGAATAGACGAATGTCACATCGGTCGGTATAGTCGATATGCAGCAAGCAACGGCACTCTTATGTACAAACCCATCTAAATTTCTTGTTTGATGAATCCGGACCGATGAGATGTGGCATTATTTGTCTATTCTTTTCTTTCCCTTGCTCTACTAATGAGAAAAAAATTAAAAAAAATGCAAAGACGCGGTTACCATAAAGAAGCGAGAAAAACCGCACGGACCTTCTACGACTAGAGCAACGAAACGACTGAAGACTGAAGAGGTGTGCTGTCATGGCGACCATGATGGCGACGAATCTCACACAATGCTTCAGCAAAGCTTAACACAAACTGTGTTCAGGCTCACACAAGAAACTCAATGCGTATGTGTCTTCACTCAACATTACTCAAGAGGAGTAGCAGAGAACGAACACGTGAGTGAAGAAAGAAATTACCATTGTAATCTCATACTCAGACTCGGCATCGTTTTTCCTGAAATTGTGTAATGTATTGCCCTTGATACTGAATTAATTCATCAAACAATAAAAGGGGATCTTTTACGAAAAAAAAAACAAAGAGAGAAGGAAAGAACCGGCGTTCGAGTAAAGAGAACGACAAATGTTGTAGACTTAAATACTCCAATTTGCGTGAGTCTGAATTCAGTTTGTGCGGATGATTGTGTACAGCACCAAGGTAATTCATGGTCCAATTCGACTTTTTATTCACACAATATAGGGCAGTTGAGTCGTTTTTTTTTAAAAGCAGATTATAAAAGAAAAAAACAAATCAAGGATTTTTGTTGTTTTTGTTTTTTATACTTTTACTTTTGGATATGAATATTTTGGACTTTGCGACGTAAACAAGAAAAAAAAAGGGTGTGCTCCAGACACGATCTATATACACACCAGTACGTAACGTGCTCAGAGCACAAACATTTCAGGTTCTGGACACGACGGGATACGTTTCAGACGCAAACTCAACCTAAATAGATTGCGCTCAGAACTCGTTCCCGTACTGGTGTGTACGTTCGTGTCTAGAACACGGAAAGTTTGTGTCTGAAGCACGTCCATTTGATTTTGTGAAACTGAGTAAGCCTGAACCAAAAATTTTTTGTATTACTGGCCTGCGGGCCGATCCTTGAAATTCCCGACTTTTTGGGTGGACTAGATAGGAATGGAAAGGGGGGGTTGGCGGAGATGAGTCACGTGGCTGCCAAGTCTGATGAAGATACAGAATTTATCTAATTGGTTATCAGATGATCTTAGACTGCCCGATAACCAATTGGATAAAGTCTGTATTTTCATTAGACTTGGCAACCACGTGACCTATCTCCGCCAATCACCCCTTCCCATTCTTATCCAGTCTCCCCAAAAGTCGGAAATTACGGATCAGCCCGCTGGTAACTTCGGAGATCGACCACTTTGTTCGATTTTTCATTCAATCGTAATTTAACACAGAAATAAAAACCGAACGAAGATCACACAGTTCAGGATCAAATTCGTGATACTTTACACACTCATTCAGTGATTGGTCGTTTACACAACTGAGCTAATCGAACACACGATTCGATCGTTTGCTCACTGTAAAATACACAAAATGAGTACAAGACGTGCAGGCTTTCGAGTGAATTGAGTGATAATGTTGTTGTTGTCTACTACAGCAAGTGTAATTTAAAACCTATATTATTTGATGAGGTTTACACAAAACTAACTTCGTTTGGGACTCAAATTTTGTTTGTGTGTACACACTTGTGTGATTTTGGATTCTATCATTCTGTTTGTAAAAATACTCTGAGTTGTGGCATTTTACACCCACAAAACTATTTTTACTCAATTTTTTTGTTATCAAATTTTTTTCTGTGTTAGAACAGTGTCATTACACACCATCTGTAAACTGTTGCACCACGCCTTGTGTAATGAACAGCCAGAAAGTGGGGGCAAGGAAAATTCTTGATTCATTTACTCAACTCGTGTGGTAAAGAATTGAAATTGAGTGAAGATATAGCTAGAGAGTGACTGTGTAAAAATTTATTATGAACTGTGCGAGGTCACACAGACGTTTGACAGAAGTTTTACACAATTTTGATCACACAAAGTTACACAAGTAACACAAAGGAAATTTATTTCTAACAGTGTACCTGACCCTACACTAGAATGGAGTGTAAACAGATTTTTGTCGAAACTCGTAACGTGATAGCAAAAAAAAAAAGATGTTCCAGGTAATAAAGAAACCCGGAAAAATTTAAGTTTTTTGAAAAATGTTGACGTTTGAGGTTCGCGCATTGAGCTTGAAATTTTTACTTTTTTGGGCCCAAAAATTTTTGATTTTTTACCAAAATCGGTAAATTTCATAGGGTCTTCAAATGCATTTAGCACATGAAACTCTGCCTTTCTGCGGCATAAAATAGCATTTTTATACTTCTGGGTGTGTCTCTTTTGCTTGATTGCCACGTAAATTGATGTGGGGTGTTCGCACAGTGAGCATGAAATTTTAACATTTTGGCCAAACTTAAGATTTTTCACGAAAGCCGCCAAAGTTTGAATGAATTTAGCAACCAAGTCTACTGGAGAAATTTCATTACCAAAGGCAAAATATGATTGTATTTTGTACGCTGAACTGTTATTTATACCCAAAAGTTATTGAATTTGAACAAAAAAGGTCCTAGCAAGAGAAGAAAATGCTTCATTTTCGACGTTTTGCACTGCGGATTTCAATGATGGTGCGTGCACGTCATAAATAAGCAGAATATAGATTATAATTGGAGGTAATATAACTTCAGGTGTTTAATATTGCGGCTCTCGGCTCGTTTTGTGAAACAAATATTATGATTATGAAGAAACGACTCAGAACTCACCGCGAGAAGGTGGCTTCAAATCGAGTTCGGTCAGCCAGCCACCCAACCCAAACAATCGACCGAAAATTCTTGAATTCTGTAAACCATGCAGAGTTATTAAACGAGTAGTATGGGCGGCCATCTCAAAAATCCAAGTCAATAGTTCGTGCTTTGAGGTAGCTACATAAGCTTTAAGACTTTTGCTGAAAAAGTATCTTTGATTGATAATAGTATTACTTTTTCTGGACGAGCAAAACAACATTTCTTCTGGGAGAACCGGGTCGAGAATTGAGCGATTTAAATAGTCGATTCTGGTTAAAAAACCTCGAAAAATAACGATGACAGCCACTAAAAACTTCCGAAATCCACTCTGAAACTCAATAAATGCTCATACTTGCGCGGGCGTAATAGTATTAAAAAAATCTGTTTTCACTCCACTCTACCCTACCCTTCAGTATATCATGGGATACTAAAATAGGAAAAAATAGTGAATTTTTTTGTTTCATTATTTTTCATTGATGAGAGGCTATGTAAGGTGTTTGTTGCAGATATGACTTAACGTGTATATAGTTCTGTTCCTAAATGTTGATATGTATATTGTATATGTTACAGGACAAACCCTGTAACATATACACTTTTAAATTATTTGTTCCTAATTAAGAACACTGTGCAGTGAAGGGCTAATATACACTACAGATGAGCTGTGAACATTGCGCATTCGGAACGAACTCTATTGGATCGTTAAATTTGGAGAAATCAGTATATATCTTTAGGAATTGCAATGCATGTCATTGTAGTGTTAGAATTTTCTCCCGCGGAAAAATGGGAAGTTCCGTGTACGATCCTCACGTAAGCAGGGCTGCCATTTTGCGTATAATCAATGCTATTTTTCTATTAACTGATGATTCCACCGGTTGAGAAAAGATTACACAGTAATTCAGTTCAGTGTATGACTGTAATGTACGAAAATATTCTGATTTGTAATCTTTCCTTAATCGGTGGAAACTCCGTTGATTAATTAAAATATCCGCAAGTTTTTTTAAAGTCATCGACGACTCCACCAGTGCATAGTGCTTTCAGAAAATGGCTCCAAAATAGCTTTTTGCAGCTTTTCTCGGCAAATTATGGAGTTATTTAAAAACTGAAGAAAACACGTTTTTCTTTTAAGGAAAGGAAGAGCTCGCCTTTTTGAATTCTTATTTATCAATTTTTTACCGAGTAATACTGCTCCCGTGAAATTTTCACAAAAGCAGTATTACTTGGTAAAAAATTAAGATAAATAAGGATTCAAAAAGGCGAGCTCTTCCTTTCCTTATAAGAAAAAAGTGTTTTCTTCAGTTTTTAAATAACTCGATAGTTTGCCGAGAAAAGCTGCAAAAAGCAATTTTCGCGCCATTTACTCAAAGCGTTGTGCGATGGAGAAAATATTACAGATGCGAGTATTTTAGTTTATTACACTCATGCACTGAACTGAACTGTGTAATCTTTTTCCAATCGGTGGAATCATCGGTGAATTGAAAAATAGCATTGATTATACGCAAAACGGCAGCCCTGCACGAAAGTGCTCATGCACGCTGTGGTTTTCTCGAACAGATGACCATGAACAAATTTGGAGAATTCGATCCCAGGATAATTTGGACCTGAGCTGTGATTTGAAGATATTATCAAGCCCCAAAACATGATTTTTGGGAGGGCCTACCGGGGGGGGGGGCGGTGCTTCCTTTCTAAATAAATTTAAATGCTTACCGGCAATTGTGTATAAAGCACACGCGACCAACGTTTTTTTGTTACTGTTGAAATGTCCAATTACAGCGTAAAAAGTGGCCAGTATCATCAGAACAATACTCATGCCTTCAAAAGGAGTAGACAGTCTGAAAACAGAGGAAGTTTCAGGTTATAAAATGGTTATAAAATCATTCGTTGGGACAACACCTATCTAAGGACATGGGCGGGGGTAAGAGGGCACTTTTCCCTCCCCCCTCCCACCCTGGAATTCAGAACAATCCAAACTTCATGATGAAAATAAAAGGAACAAAAGAAGATTAACCCTTTAAGAACCAGGATAGTTCAATAGAACACCGCACTCTTTTGTGTATAAAGGGAAGGTAGTTAACTGTTCGTGATCGGGGGAGTTGGAATTGCCTATACGAAGAATTGAAGGCACCCGACGAGACCTTATTTATTGTAGTGTTTTTCATCTATGATTGCGTTCATCCGAAATGAAGACTGAATCAATGTGGAATAGACTATAGAGGAGAAAACGATGAGCAGACTCAAGCTTGGCCCTTAAGGTGTTAAATATTAATTAAGAGAGTAAGCTAGTTGATGAGCTTTATTCTTAGAGTTTACTTTAAAATTTCACGGAAAAAAAATTACGGTGAAAATAACCATATACGGATACCTGATTTTGGCACCTGCTAGCTGTTATGGTAATGTTAACCAGAAGTATACTATGTTTTTACTAGGTACTATAGGTGATGTTACCTGATTGCATGTCGAATTTACTCAAAGTGTCGGTAAATGTACTTCTGATCAAGTTTACCGTAACATCTAGCAGGTTCCAAAATCAGGTATCCGTATGGTTATTTTCACTAATCTTTTTTTTTCCGTTTTCAATTAATTTTTTTGCAAGGAATAGCTGTTGTAGTAAGCATTTTTTTTTTTCTCATCACTATCATCTGTTGTTATTTTATTCATATATTTCATTATATTAACACGTCGAAATTATTATTTGTGATTGTATTCATATAATATTAACCCGTCAAAATTATTACTTGTGATTGATACATCTACAATAGATTAAAATTGTATCATTCCAAAGAAAACTTTAATCTGTTTCTCTTCTTTTGTGAGAGGGGGGCGTCCCCTCGACCTCCTATTGCGGTTCAAAAATACCCCCCCCCCCTTCAAAAATTTTTCTGCGAGCATCGAAAGATTATCGTAATCAGAGGTGAGAATAAATCATTTCATGAGCATTTTCTATTGAATTGGTTGAGTCAAATAAAAAGATTTCCTTGTACACACAATTTAAAAAGCATTGAGACACTTTCAATAACCACCTAATTTGATTCTGATGCATACACGTGCACGCGTGCCTTACGTGAGCAGACCTGAGTATTGTGGGAAAAATGATTGAGTGGGTTTTTCCATCCATAGCTCATGAATTTAATATATACCACCGGCGCACTATGGTTTGAAATCATCAAAAATTGGCCAAAAGTCAGAAAGTAAATTTCTCATAAATTCGTCACTCATAAACTTTAAGCTTCAATTTTATGCACAGAGAACCCTTTGAACACGCAATTTAAACTTAAAAATGACATAGACAGGTTTTAAGAATATGCGTAAAAACTAGAAAAAGATTATTTTTGGTGCCTTTTTTTCACCGAGTTTTGGCCACTTTTTTCTGATCTCAGACCATTGTGCGGCGCGGCGACACGTTCAGTCCTTCACATGATCAATTTGATGGATCGACCATTTGCCTGATTGACGCAACTTTTTGCATGTTTCTAGCCCACTCATCCAGTAAATCGAACAGAGCTGCCGTTTTGCGTATCACCAATGACATTTTTCAATTCACCGATGATTCCACCGGTTCAAAAAAGATTACACAGTTCAGTTCAGTGTATCGCTGTACTGCACATAAGTACTCTGAGCTGTAATCTTTTATCAATCCACGGAAACGCCGTTAATGAATTTGAACATCCGCAAGTTTTTTAAAGTCATCGACGACTCCACTGGTTGAGAAAAGATTACAGATTAGAGTATTTTCGTGCGTTACCGCCATACAGTGAACTGAACTGTGTAATCTTTTCTCAACCAGTGAAATCATCGGTGAATTGAAAAATGCCATTCACTAAAAGCAAAATGGCAGCTCTGCTTGCGTGTTTCAAAACTATTTTTCGGAAGTGCAGGTTTTATTTAATTTAAGGAGACATACTTTAAGGACAAACATAGTCGTGACAGTTTTTAAGTAGAATCAGTGATAAGCTGTATCGTATGACATCAAAAGTTTGATGATATTGGTAGTAAAAAGGTGGTGTTAAAATAATGCATAGTGGGGCTCTTGCAAACTTTTACTATATGCATACATATTGATGTAAGGACCAGCGAAAATCACAAAAATCACACCAAGAAAGTCTAAAATTCAGTAATAAACTCACATAACTGCTATAACGGCAAGTTTGTATTGGCGGCTTAACGCAGGTATCATGGCAGATTCCTGTCTATTATGTAACTTTCTCTACGGAAACACAGAGATATGTCTCAATTTAGATAGGAATCTCCCATGGTACATGCGTTTCTCCGCCATAAGCCCGATTCTGAGAGTGAATTTCGTGATTCTTAAGTGTACTTATCGTCACTATACATGTTTTTACGCACGCAATCGACTCTTCAATCACCTGTAGCAAAAGTTTACAAGAGCCCCATTTTCTGCATTCATTACACTTAAGTGGTTGGTTTAGGTAACATTCACCTGTAGGTAACAAGTGAAAAGTTGTCATTTTTGAGCATTTTGAGAAACGAGGGATGCCCACCCTAATAATCCACCAAAAACCCAAGTTTGGATTTTGACAGTATCAAAAATTAAAATTCAGGTCCAAATTATTTTAAATTCGATTTTACATCGATTTTTTTTTAAGCGTGTCGTATTTTTTTTTTTTTTTTTTTTTTTTTTTATGACCATCCGTTTGAATAAACAAGTTTAAGTTGGTTACGTGAAACCCCCTTTAGATGTGTGTATTGCATTATTCGGATGAATGAAATTCTCTGAAATCTCTTCGAGAATCACGCACGAGTCATAAAAAGGACCAAGACAATGCAAAGGAGGTAAAATTATGGAGGATGATTGGAAAAGTGCGATTTAGTTGGCTTCAGAAGGGAGGGTAAGTTGGCGGCGGCCGCGGTGATGGCTAGGTTTCGCGAAGAGTGAAGAAGCTGTTAATAATTTATGATGAGGTATTAAGAGGGCAATAAACGGAGAGGAACAGCTCCTTGGCCTCTCTCCCTCCCTAACCCCCCCCCTCCCTACCTCCTCTCTACCCAAACCCTCCCTAACCTTCCCTAACCATCCCCCTTTTTCATCCAACCTAACTACCCCCTCTCCCGCACCTCTTTATATCCACTATCCGTTTTTGTGGCGCATAAACTTCCCGTTTCGCAGGTGTCTTTAACCCCCCCCCTCCCCCCTCCCCCCTATCCACCACCCCGAAACCAGCTTTCCCGCTCTTCATTCTAAATCAGCCACCCCGCAAAACCTACTTTATCCCGCTCCCACGCCAACCAATGTATCGCGCTTCCCGTTGAAAATAATGGATTTAAAAGCAACATTTTACGTTGTAGTCTATCCCTGTAGACTACTATCCGATGCTTCTTACTTCCAGCTTTATATGGGAACCGTATATTTCGCCCTCTATCTCCTCGCACTAAACGAGGAAGGATATCGAAAGTTTTGACGTAATGACGGCGTAATCTGGTTCGGAGGTTGAATTATTAGAGAAATAGGATACTATTCATATATATATTGTTCTTGGTATTCGGAGCAGGGACATAGAGAAATGTCCGAATCATATCGTGGAAAAAAATGATTTTGAACTTTGAAGTGAGCAAGTGCATATAGGTATCGATGTTTAAACCTTTGTAGATTCACTTTCATTTGTTAAAGAAAAACTAAAACTTGATAGCGTGCAGTGCACTATGGTCTGTGATAAACATGGGGACCAACAATCAGTGGGAAAAAGTGATGAAAAATCATAGCTTTCGACCTTTCAAGTTCAATCTAAAACTTTCCTGACATTTCTCTTGGTTTAAATTACTCGTTTAACCCTCTAGGGGTCAGGGGGGTGATCACGGAGGATCGTTTCGTTTTGGTATCGTTATCGTGATCGTTTACGTGTAACCTTATGGGTGGCTCAACTAATCGAATCGTTTTGAGCTCCTCGTAACGATTGAAACGGACGATAGGAAGCGATGAGTCGCAGGCTGTCGTAATCTCGATCGTTGGAAGTAGGAAGAGGTGAGGAGGGGATCACCTGCGCGATCGAGTTGCGCAGAAGCAAGCCCATTTGATTTAATGCAAACGATAACGATAACGATACCAAAACGAAACGATCCTCCGTGATCACCCCCCAGGTTAGTTCAAAAGAACGCCTCTCTTCATTTTATATTGGGAAGGTAGTTAACTGTTCGTGCTCCTGGGAGTCGG
The DNA here is from genome assembly GCA_011764245.1 of Trialeurodes vaporariorum. NCBI lineage: Eukaryota > Metazoa > Arthropoda > Insecta > Hemiptera > Aleyrodidae > Trialeurodes > Trialeurodes vaporariorum. The sequence continues at coordinate 74,063,289 of VMOF01000388.1, forward strand.
AATTGCCTACACGAGACATTGAAGGCGCCCAAAGAAACCGCTTTGGCTCTTATCTTGCATAAGTGTTTTAATCGAGAATCGTCTTTATCCGGAATGAAGACTGAAACAATTTGAAATATACTGAAGGAGTTAAACGAGTAACTCGGGCTTGGCCAAATGGCCCTTAAAGGGTTAAAGTTTTCTGTGATTAAAGATGGTCATCTATGAAAGTTTATAAATGACAAATTGGTGAGAAATTTACTTTCTAGTTTTTGACCACTTTTTGACTATGTCATAGACTAGAGTGGATCGGCGGCGCGTCATAAGAAATTGAGAGGGGCTTAAGCCCCCCCCCACCCCCTCTTTTCAAAAAGTGTGGGCTGAGACCAAGTTTTAGGGCCTGCAATGGGGCTCTTGGAAACTTTTGCTATACGGAATTGAAAAGTTGATTCTTGCATATTAACCTATAAAAATCACTGAAAGAACTGTGCTCCGGTAGAGCCGAAGCACGTGCTGATTCAGATAGCTTCGCGGAGCAAAGTTCGGTAGTACATGAGCACGTGCTTCGGGAATGTATATAAAGAAGAGTGAAAAAAGAGCGAGCCGCTACCCGGGATCGATCCGGGGAAGTATTATTCCGGAATCAAGTGCGTTACCACCGCGCTGCTCAGTGCTTGTGGAAGACGAAGTCTGATTGCAGCGTATATGTATAGGGGAGGCGCTCCTAGGCGCACACCCTTTACGACGCGCTGAGTTAAGTGAGCAAACTCTGTGAATATGCTCCTAAATTGTATCGTAGCGTTCTTTCAGAGATCGCCGAATACAAATTCTCAGAGTAAATTGATTTCAAGAGTGAACCCGTTCTACTATGATACTTAACAGAGAAGAGATGGCGGCAGGTCCTGCTGATTGTATGTCATTGCACGTGTTACCCGCCTTCATCGCAATGCCGATTGCCGAAGCAAGAGGTTCGGGACTGCTAGAGTCCCTATATGTAGAGAGTTAAGACAAGAGAAATCATGGGCGCCGCCATTGGATGCGATTTTGCACATTTGTTTACATTCTGAGGGCCGTTGTTGTGTTTTGCTCCACAGCAAAGATTACAGTTCCGCTAAGTTTGAAACGATGTAATCTTTCCCTGCATTTGTTGATCGACATGTATTAACGCTTTTTAATGATTCTTTTGAGATTTATGGACATTCTTGTGGTGCATTATGATTAAAATTAACAGGTTCGTCGCAAATTAACTCTTTTATCTGTAAAATACCGTTGGTAAACAAAACAAAAGTGCAAAATCGCATCCAATGGCGGCGTCCGTAGAGCCTAAAATTCATCGACCAATCAGAAGTTGACTACCCTCTTGTCTTAACTCTCTACATATAGGGACTCTAGGGACTGCTAGAGCATGTGGCTCGCTACTACTACCGACGGAAAGCCCGCTAGTCACAGAGCTTTGCTTCGGATATGCCTCGCCTTCAGCTTCCCGAAGCATGTAATCGGTAGAGCCAGAACTTTTTTTTTTTCAGTGATGACGACGCGTACACTGAAAATTCACGGAATTCACTCTTGGAATCGGGCATAATGGCGGTTCAATGCTGCGCAGGTATCATGGGAGATTCCTATCTAATTTGAGACATATCTCTGTGTTTTCGTAGAGAAAGTGACAAATTAGACAGGAATCTCCCATGATACCAGCTTTGAAGCGCCATTATGATCATGCCGTTAGAACATTTGTGTGAGTTTATTACTGAATTTTAGACTTTTTCAGTGTGATTTTTGTGACTTTCGCTAGTTTTTACATCAGATTGTACAATTCATTTCTTTACAGCAAAAGTTTGCAAGAGCCTCATTGTACTAATATGTGTCAGAGTTATTATTTCTAATGAGTAGATTTTTCTGGGGTAGTAATGCATACAACCGTGATGTTTCATTTGTTTAAAGACAAAAAAAAAACAAAATGAAGAGCTCTATCAATTTCAAGCCTCCCCTTCACTTTCTTTGACCTAGTTGCCAGTGATAGTGTGAAATGACTCTTTGAAGTAATAGGGTTTTAGTAATGGCGACTGACGGTGATGAGCGTTCCAAACAAAGCTGGTTTGTCTCTCTCGCTCTCACGTGACCCCCATGTACTGCCATCTCACTCTAATTTCAAAAATCGTATATAGAGACTTATTTTGTGAAATTTTAAGGCAGAAATGAATTTCTCGCGGCATTTTAATGCGATTTTGATAATAATATGTCGTAAAACAAGGCCCTGTATACGAAATTTGGAACTAGAAAGAGATGGATATACATGGGGGTCACGGGAGAGTGAGTGAGATAGTTTGGAACGCTACGCGGGTTTTATCCCAACCGATTGCAACCGATGAGCGCATTGTTGTAGTTGTTGGCTAACCGTTGACTTTGCACAAAACCGTCTATTCTGAAATCTGATCGTGGCGCGAGCATGCATGACTTTCATTGACTGAAGGTGTTTCCACCGATTAAGAAAAGATTGTGAGATCAGAGTATTTTCGTGCATTACAGTCATACACTGAACTGAACTTTGTAATCTTTTCTCAATCGGTGGAATCATCTATGAATTGAAACATACCATTATTCGCAAAACGGCAGCTCTTCTTGAACCAAGCCGAAACCCACCCATGGATCGAAGAAAATCACCACAAAACGGAGTCAACTTGCCAGTGTCTCAAACTTGGAATTAAAATGGTTTGAAGGGAAGAATGAGAAAATTAATTATTATAATTAATTAATATGCGAAAAAAAATCAATAAAATATGCGTCGAATAGTCCCATCACTATACACATATATAGTATTACAAGATGCTAACGCTTAGATACACCTCAGGTTCAGATCGGAATGAAGGATTGCCCTAACAACCCTCTTCAGCTTGTTTTAACCAAAGGGTAGGTATTTCTATTCAAAACTTAAAAAACTTTTAATTCGTTCTCTTCCTTTCCTTTTACTTTTTATTTTAAAAAATAATAATAATAATAATAATAATAATAATAAAAAAAAAAAAAAAATATGCCCCGAGTCGTGGACTAAAATCCTTTTGAAATTTTATCGAAGCCGAAGCACAAACATAATTTAATCAACTTTTCCAAAGGAAAAACAGCAAATATTTTGTTAAGGAATGAGCAGGCTAACATGTTTATTTTGTTTATTAATATTTTTTATTTTTTATTTTGAATGAACTTTGAACACTCAACGAAGGCTAAGTTCACTAACTCCGTCGAGAGGGCGCTTTCATTCATTCGTGCTTGCGATCCGTGCAATGGATGCACTAGGAAGAAACGAATTGAATCATAAAACATTCGCAGCAATTAGAGTATGTAAAAAAAAAAAAAAAAAAAAAAAAAAAAAAAAAAATGCATATTCATATTTTGTGCGATGCGACTAGGGCCAGCAAGCAAGAAAATTGGAGGGTACCTAAAGTACTCATAATGGCTCCTTTAATTTATTTGGTATGCAGTATACATCGGTAAAAAAAAAAGAAAAAAGCTCATCCCGCCAAACACAGGGACAGCTCTTGCATTTTTTAAAGAAATATTTTATACAGGAATTCTTTTCCTCCGCAATGGTTCTTTTTCAAAATTTTTCGAGCGATGAATTCATTTTTTTAATCATAAGTGACATTCCCCGCATACTTTTAAAATAAATAAAAATTTGAAATAACCGCGAAAAAACCCTTGATGTGTGTCGCACCCTCAAAGCACTAAGCAGGAGGGGACGAATTTCCGACCCCAAATTATACATACTTATTGCAAGAAGGGCTGATTTCCTAAAAAAAGGAAAATCTCTTTTGTCAAAGATCCATATTTATTTGGTAATAAGTACAACACTCGGAAACACACTGTACAAAAGGGGTCCCTTTCAAAATGACCATTTTTGGACCACCAAATGTTTAATTTTGTGATACTGGAATGATTAGAGCATGCCTTTTTGAGGCGTACAAATCTGGGAAGCGAAAATCGCATGTAATTTCTCGTGGTGGGGGGGGGGGGGGGGGGAGAGAGAGACAAAAATCTTTTGAAGACCAAATAAACTTTAGCTCTAGCAGAGAGAGCGTGGGTTTTGAGGGTTTTTTGGTTTTTTGTTTTTATTTTTGAAAAAGATATTTCTCTAACAGAGCTTTCATTTGGTAATGTAACAAGTTTTAATTTCATTCATTGTTTTTGTAACATCTAAACTCAATTTTTCCTTTTTTTAGGAAACCAAAATTTTGCATTTTTAAATTTTCAAAAATCTTTGTTTCCTTCAATTTTTTTTATTTTTTTTTATTTAAATGAAGCAAATCAAAAGCTTTTCAAAAAGTCGCAAAGTGAAGAAACAACTCATTTAAAAGTCATGACCTTTCAAAGTAAGCGCTCGCGACCATTCTACGACACGGTGCGGTGCGGCTTCTCAAAAATCGCACAGCCGCGTTTTCCACGACTCCGTCAAACCTTCTTCGCTGCCTTTGCGGAAGCTGGATAACGCGTTGAAACATCTTATTTCTGAAGCTGAATTCATTCCTGGTAATTCATTTGAGTTCATTTATTTAATATACTTTAAAAAAAAAAAAAAAAAAAAAAAAAAAAAAAAAAAAAAAAAAAAAAAAAAAAAATAGATGTAATTTTTCGATGCACCTATTCGAAGAAAAGAACCCAAATTATGATAATTAAACAAATTGAGGAGCTCTTTAGAAAAACCACGAATATAACAGAGGGTACATGCTTGCCCTCAAACGTTCATAATTCAAAGGGTTATTTTTTGATCTGAGGAATGGCTTAAGCTCCAACTGTCCGGTAAAAAAGGACAACCCGTTTAACCCTGTAGAAACGCGTACTTTCAGTTACACTTGGAACTATGAACTTTTGAAGGCGATTATATTATTTAAACCCTCCTGTTTCATAAGTACATTTTCTATTCTAAAGAACTCCTTCATTAAGAGATGAGGTTAATGCAGTGGCGTCGCGTGCAGCCTGGTAACGCTGCAACTGTCCATTTAAACGCATGCAAAATATCGATTCGAGGTAGTGTACTGTGCACCTCCGACAGTTCGATTTTTTACTCGGGTTTAACCCTTAACTGCGCCATGGCACCCCTGAGGCACAAAATAATGTAACATGTGATTCAATGGAATTTAAATGGACATTTTTCAAAAAGTTGTGTGACCCATCAAAGTTCTTAAAAAAGAGTCCTCTTTCGAACCGTCTAAATAAATCTCGAAAAAACTCAAATCCCAAAATGCGCGCATTAAAGGGTTAAGTGGAAAAATGCAGCGTTGTCAGATTACACGCGCCGCCATTGGGTTAATAGCTCTGGAGTCATCGATGAATTTCTGGGAAGATGGAAGGGTTTCTAAGGTGGTCAAGAAAAGTATCCGGGAGTATGCGAAATGGAAAATCGGACGGACAGGACGACCGGGGATGTTGCTTTTTTTGGTTTTTTTTTTTTTGTTTTTTTTTTGTTTTTGTTTTTTTTTGTTTTCTTTTTCTTTTTTTTTTTGATCGTAGATCGAGTTTTCCATTGACGTTGTTTCGTTCATGATTTATTGCATTCATGTCCCCCTGTGTGCCTCCGCAAGAATATAACAAGACTAGCCGCCGCCACGTGAAATGAAGCAATGGAGCATCTGCTCATGACGCTTGTTCAAGCACTCTTCAAAATTTAGTTTTGTTTTTTTTTTTTTTTATCATCCTGTTTCTGCATCCGGTTTTTTTTCTTCTTCTTTTTTCTCAATTATTTTACGACCACCCACCGGTGTGGCTGCAGCATGCGGTACGGCAGTATTGAAATACATGAGGGGGGGGCGCTGAAAAAAATGATATACTCTTCATAGGTCATAGACGCCACAGTCCTTGAACCTCTCGTCACAATAAACAACATTTTCTCTCCTTGTTGTGATATCTAGGTTGAGCGTGAAGTACAATGCTAACCTCCTAATTAATTATACAAGAAGGGAGCAATAAGCTATAGCTATGGAGAGGATTTATATGGGACATGATTTGAACCTTCAAGGAGGTAGCCATGGTGGTAATCTCTTATGAAAATACATTCCAAATTGAAAAGTTAATTAAATGGGTCTGTTGCACACTTCGGCTACAGCGTTTTAAAGTATCAATTCCTATGTAAAAAGCCGAGAAAATAACTATGGCAGCATCAGAAAACACTAAAATTCAGTAATAAACTCACGAATTGCGAAAAACACTAGACACTATTCACCCCTGCATCTTTCCACCACGTGCACGCGCGATATTTCGCGAAATTAGCGCGGCACATTCAAATAATCACGGCCGACTGTCATCACAGCTGACTTCATAAACATTTAAACAGTAAACACTGACGGCGTCTGCTCGAATTCTTACGTTTCAATATCCTC
>VMOF01000388.1:74070135-74108764 GCA_011764245.1 Trialeurodes vaporariorum
CAAAAATCTTGGATTTTTTAAAAACGGCACTACGCTTCACAAAAACTTACTTTTCTCCAAGTTTGGGCAAATTTGGGCAAAAAAGCCGGCCATATTCCTTTTCTTCACCTTATTTCGCATCACTCAGTACAAATTTGAAGGCTGATATCGGCTGATATCAGAAGATGCAGTCTTACAAACATCAAAAAAATTGTGAATTTTAGTGGCTGGGCCCAGAAAAATCTCAAGACACCAAAATAAAGGTAAAATATTGTAATAGGTCCTTTTTTTTACTTTCTTGGGATCCTTCTAGCAGGAAAAAAATACAAAAGCAAAATATATCAACATTAACAGCGTCAACGATACGATTGCGTAATGTGAACGGTACCGGCGAATTTTCGACGTTCGAGCTACTCGTCACTTCTCTTATCATTTTACCTGCGAAAGACACCTCCATGACCCATATAGGCCCGGATATCATCTCAGTAGACGTCTGAGAGTCCATTTTCAGCACCATTAAGTGTTATTTGAACTTTGAATTTTGCACTCCCAGATTGGCCATTGGCCACACTGTGCGTCGCGGAGATCGTTGACGATTTTCGGCCCAACGTGTAGGAGATGGTTGAGGCTGACGCCGGTGGTGCTTTTTGCACTAGCATCAAAGACAACGCGAAGCTTTGTAGTAGAGCTGCTCTCCTTTATCACGCCGTGATGCGGCAAGAAATAATGGGGTTTCTTGGATGCGTCCACTGCAGGAACCATGAATCCGGCGTCCTGATATTCTTTCATAAACTTAATGTATTTCTCGCGATATTCGGGCTGGGCTTGGAAGCGTTTCTCCAAGGAGTAGAAACGGCGCTCAGCTTGTGCTCGAGATTCTCCAAGGAGCGAAGGAGATTCGCGAAAAGGCAATCGTACGGAAAAACGACCAGAGGGCAAGCGCTGCGTTGTGGATCGAAAGATAGCTTCCGCGGGGTCCTCTTCGTCCTCGATCGGATGTGAAGGACGGGGCTCTTCCAATTCCCAAAACTTCCGCAGGGCGTCATGAATTTCGGATTCTTGGGTGGAGATCAGGGTGTTCACGGATTTAAGACAGGCGACTGGGGCCGGGCCTAGCAGTGCGAAGCCAAAGGGAGTTTCTAAGGCGATAGGTTGGTCGGGACCCAAGTTAACCTGATTCCCTAGGAGCAAGTGAGGACATAAGTCGGCACCAAGAAGCATCTGAACCACGCCAGGGCGGTCAAACAGGGGGTCTGCCAGTTGCATACCGCGGATGCGAGCGCGAACCTCAGGTGAGACTATGCTAGTGGGGACCATTCCAGTGATTCGATCCATCACGTAGACGGAGTGATCTTTCACAACGGCTCGGTGGTCATCCGTCTCGATCGAGACACGGGTAGTCCCTTGGATGGCCACGGGAGAACTAGATATGCCACGAACTTCCCTTTCCGCGGGCTTGAACTGAAGTTGAAGTCTCTTGGCGCAGTGCGTAGTGATGAACGAGCTTTGGGCGCCAGGGTCCAGTAAGCCACGAACTAGTATAGAGCCGCGCGCAGATCGGACTCGTACGCGCAAGGTGGCAAGCAAGACCTGATATTCGGGCGAAGGAGCCGTGCCCAAGAGAGCCGCGCGAGATGAATGGTCATCGGTGGTTACCGCATGGGCCTGATCGGTACTGTCCGTGTGTAGCAGTGTATGGTGCCGGCGTTGGCACAGCCTGCAGGTGAACTCCGAGGTACAGTCTTTGCTGCGTGATCCGCGAGGCAATTAAAACACAATTTTTGCTTCATGACCGCGTCGCGCCGGGCAGCGACGTCTAGTCGTAAGAAAGACTCGCAACGGTGAGGGGGATGGGGATAGGGCACTTGGCACCATGGGCATCCAGACCTCCGTTTCGGCATCGAGGAGCGAGCCTGCAGAGCCTTGGATTGCGGCTGCTTACCTGCTGAGCGTCCGGTATTGTGGGTTCGGGCGGCAGATTTTGCCGGTGGCTGCGACGAAGTAGCCTGGGCATGAAGAGCCTTAGGTTGAGTGGCCGGGGGGGACTTTACCCGAGTAGTTGCCTGGTCATCGACACGGGCACATTCTGACCGGAGAAAAGAAACGATTTCCTCTAGAGTAGGATATTTCGTATTATCTATGCGGTCGTCCTCGAAGCGCCGCTTATGATAGGTCGAAAACTTTCGTAACAGGATAGTGCACAGGAGTGGTCCGTATTCCACGTGATTGTGTTTAAAGGCATCTAATGCGTGTAGATGCTCCTGGAGCTGCGATGTGAAACTCGTGAGGACGGCATCAGATCGAAGATCGGGGAGATCGAGCAATCCAGTGAAGTGATAGGTGACATGCCGTCGCTCGTTGTCGTATCGCGCGCAGATAAGTTTCCATGCAACGGAATAATTTTCTGCGGTGAGCTCGAGGTTCTTGATGAGTGCCAAGGGCTCGTCGCTCAACAGTGAGAGTAAGTATTGAAACTTCTCTACTGGAACGAGGTTGGGAGAGTCGTGGATGGACGACTTGAAGAGGCTCGAGAAGGCAAGCCATTCGGTCAGTTGACCGGAGAAGTGAGGCAGCGATAGCTTAGGGAGTCTGGTATTAGAGAAGGAAGTTTCCGCGGCTGGCGTAGGCGCCACAGGCTGCGCGGGAGCAACATCAAATTCTAAAAATAACGTCTCGGCTTCGAGCATGAGTTCGTCAAAATCCGCCTGGGCAGCTTCGATTTCAATCGGTACTCTGGGCGGCTCAATCCGGGAATTGAATTCTAGGATTTGATCCTGCACGAGATCGAACGAGCTTTGAAGCTCCGCTAACCTATTATACGCTGGCTTGTAGTTGCTGAAATTCGCGGCTGTCAACTTAGTTTGGAAAGTGTTCCGGATTGATTGAACGCGGGACGTCAGGTGTGACCGCTTGTTCACCAGCATGGTGCATGCTGCCAAAGAAAAATCGCCTGGTGCCATGGTGGCAGTGAGAAAGTATATCAAAGGGCTGATAGCAATAAATTACTGCGGTTCCGTTCAGAGAAGCAGAATCCACGGTTCGGAGGACCAACAAATGTATGCGCCTGGCGGGTTCCTAGGCGCTTTGTAAACAGCTAAGGCTGTGGACAACGCTTGGTGCGCGGGGCGCGGTAAAAATCCCCCGGAGGTGGCTCCTTGGGGCTACGAGCGAAGCGCTCGGACGCCGATTGCGTGCGGCGATTTTGGTGCGCGAGGTGCGTAAGTAATCCCCCGGAGTTGGCTCCTTGGGGCTACGAGCGGAGCGCTCGGACGCCGAGTTCGAATGGCGATTTATAGCGCGAAGCTAGAGAAAAATCCCCCGGAGTTGGCTCCTTGGGGCTACGAGCGAAGCGCTCGGACGCCGAGTTCGAATGGCGATTTATAGCGCGAAGCTAGAGGAAAATCCCCCGGAGTTGGCTCCTTGGGGCTGCGAGCGAAGCGCTCGGACGCCGGGTGTACGCGGCGATTTATCGCTAAGTGCGGAAAAAATCCCCCGGAGAAGGCTCCTTGGGGCTACGAGTGAAGCACTCGGACGCCAGGTGAGAATAAGCGGTTTTCCCCCGGAGTTGGCTCCTTGGGGCTGCTCTGGTGAAGCACGCAGAGGAGAGGAATCAGGGTCCTCTGGCGAGGTGCGAAACGCGACCAAGCCGGGTACGCGTAGGTAACGCGAAGAGCGGGCGAGCTGACGCGAGGGATTGTAAGTCCGCTCGGAGTGCAAGCTGCGCAGAGAGGCGAGCGAGATGGAAATACGCCCAAGTCACTAGTCGAGGAAAGCACGCGAAGGGCTTGTGAGCCGGTCGGAACTAACGCTGCGCTGAGTGAGAGAGTTGTAGAGCTGAAAACAACAAGTGAAAAAAAGGCAGGATTAGACAAACAGAGATGATAGACAAGCAGCTGGATGAGGAACCTCACCTTTCGTAAATATTTCTAAGTCCTGGAGCGGAGAGCGGAAAACGTCTTGCTAGTCGTGAAACACTGACTCGAGTGATGCTTCTTCGCTAGGAAGGGACTGGTATATATACTCGCGCAGGCGCAATGGAAACAAAGGCAGCGCGCGCGCGTAGAGAGGGGAGCGGCGCGCGCGCGTGGAGAGGGAGCGTCACGCGCGTGTAGAGAGGGGGGAGCGTCAGGTGATCGCCGCGCCTCAGAGAATGAGAGAGAGAGAGAGAGAAAGAGACGCTTGTTTGTAAACAAGGAAAAGGGTCGCCAAAATTCCGACTTACCTTCCGCGTTCTATTGTTTTCTCGTGTTGTTGATTTCCACTGTCGCCGGCTTTGGTACTTACACAGTTTAATCCACGTGTTTTGCTTCTGTGAGCGTTGTGGCGTGAACAGTCGGTACTTTCTAACCGAATTTCCATTAAGATGATTCCAGGGTCGATTAGTTCCAACGTTGGACACCACGTCGCGCTGCTCGAAAAGGTCAACAGTTTTCGGCTAAAATTGACGAATTCACGCTAAAAACACAAATTTGAGGAACGGCAGCACCTGCGAGCATACTTCAAGACGATACCCTGAAAGTTTCAAGCTGAAACACTCAAAAGTAAAGCCGGAAATGATGAAATACGAAAATCCCCATAAGCCTCAATGAGTGCGAGTGAGGCAGAGAGACGTCTTTTCACCCACTCTCGCTCACTAAGCTTATGACGAAATGAATTTCATGATTCACGGCTGTAATTCTGAACCAATTTTGCTCGTTTTGGGCTCAAAAAATCCAGAAAAAAATTTCACAGGTGCTGACGTTTTTGGATTTTGCGTTTCATCTATGGTTTCAGTTTAACACGCCAAAAACACGAATTTTCTGGAAAAGCGATTAGAGGCGCTATATCCGTCGGATTGATATCTGGAAAAGTTATGCCTGGAATCTCCTAAAGGAACTCTAGCCGAAAGTGGAGTAACTAAGCAATAGTAAAAATAAACATTAAGTCCAGTGAAGAAGCAAGCATAATCTGGCCGAGTTGCTTTTGGTTCATTTAAACTCACGAAAAATGTCGAATTATCTAGGGATCGGCGATGACCACTGAATTCGACCATTTCCATGCGTTCAAATGAACAAAATGTATAGTTGCATGCCAAATAGCATGCTTCACCACTGTTCACTTTAGGTCTATATAATATTAATTCAGAAAGACACGTTTTCTTTCAGCGTTATTACTGAGCATTGGCGAATACAGGAGGGTGAAGGGGCCGATCGCTCCCCAGTTCAGCCAAAAAAAAGAAGGAAGAAGAAAAGGAGGGTCATCTGAGGGGGGGGGCGTTCCCGTTCGCGATAACTACCACCCATTCTAAGCTGAGGTATGAAGAAAATCGAGTTTACACAGAAAGCTAAATGGTTGCAACGTTAGGGTGAACCATATTGTATGTGTACACTGAAAAAAACGGAATTACTGAAAAATCAATTAAGTTTTGTAGAATCAGTAAAATGAAGCACAGGCTAATTTTACCTGTTATTTTTAGTGAATTCTACTTAACTTATGGCTAATTTAACGATTTGAATTGAAAATTTGGCTTAGGTTTTAGTAATTTTTCTCTGTGGATTGCAAATTTTTCAATCTAAATAGTATATTCTACAATCCAAATCATTGTGACTTTTGCATATTACATGGCTGTCTTGGCGTGATAGCTATACGACTTGCAAAAATTACAATGCTTCGGATTGTTAAATTTACAATCCAAATGGTAAAATGTATGATTCAAATTGAAAAATTAATAAAACTTAAGCAAAATTTACAATCCAAAATATAAAATTGGCTATATGTGTAGTAAATGTTACCAAAAATGGCTGGTAAAATTAACCTTTGCTTCATTTTACTGATTTCACAGATCTACTTTTTTCAGTGTACATACGTGTGCCATTCCAACATACACTTTGTTTCTTTTGTCTATATCTACATGATAAGCTATATTCCAAAATATGTTGAGTATGTAAATACAAAAGAAATAAATGCAGTTGAAGGCATGCAGTCTAAATAAAATTAAATGAGAAAGCAATATAAAGTTTCAACGTCCTCCTGTATATTATGGGGCTCTTGCAAACTTGTGCTACAGGCGATTCTTGCATAAAAACCAGTGAAAATGACGATAAATACATTAAAAATTCACTCTCATAAAATCGGGCTTAATGGCGGAGCTACGCAGATATCATGGTAGTTTCCTGAGACGCTTTCTTTGTGTTTCCGTAGAGAATGTGATGCAAAGTATTCAGGGGATATCACATGATACCAGCTTCGTCATTACGATCTTGCCGTTGTAGCTGTTTTCTGAGTTTTTTCACTGAATTTTAGACTTTTTATTTGGTTTGATTTTCGTGGGTTTTACCTGTTTTGTACATCAAATGTAACTATTCATTTCCTTATAACAAAAGTAAGCAAGAGCCCCATTGCGTTCAAGTGCGTCTGGTCCCCTTTATGCTAAATCACGTGACCACGTCGATTTAAATTCCATTTTTATATCTTTCATCTCATCAATTCTTCAATCTTTCAAGGTGATGACGTAACGCTCTTGGATAGAATTAATCGTGGAATCAGATGGCACAGACTGGATGTGATCACGGAAGACTCATTACAAAGAATCAAAAAAAAAAAAAAACCACACAAAATCCATGGGAGGGCTAAGGGGGGGGGGGGGGGGGGGTTAATAAGACCCCGGCGGCGCAACTTCGCGGTGGCGACCAACATGATAGTTATACGTGAATAACAACGCGTCACAACGCGGGCGGTGTCCAAAAAAAAAAAAAAAATCAGCGCGTCCTTTACAGTTCCTTGGTGGGTGTAGAAAAGTCGCAAACGTCTCTATATACATATTCACACGGGCGCGCGCCGCGGCAGCGGCGGCAGTCGAATTAATAATGCGGTGTTTCGACCGACACCACACACTAACCAACAATTGAGACATCGAACCGAAAAAGAAACACACACACACAAACACACAGTCAGACAGAGACACACATACACACCCCCACACAGAGAGTGCAAACTCACATAAACAAGACAAAAGAAAAACAAAACAAAGAGGAGTTGGGAACCGACAACCGAGGCGAAATAAAAACGACATAATTTTTGTTCCCTGGACAAAAAAAAGAGAGAGAGAGAGAGAGAGAGTGAGGGAGGAGAAGGGAAAATTCTCAATCGTGCTCATAACAAATTAACGAGTGGGTAGCCAAGTCGAAAAAACCAAGGGGAAGAGAGAGAGAGAGAGAGAGAGGAGAAGAGAGAGGAGAGAGAGAGGGGAGAGAGAAGAGAGAGAGAGAGAAATAGAGAGAGAGTGATAGCAGTGAGTACCTCTATCTTACCAACTCCTGTTCATTCTTCAAAACTCCCGCGGTCCAGAAGGCAGCCAGAGTCCCGATCTCAATCTTCCCGCCTGGATGCTGCCGCCGCCGCCCCGGGTTATATACCTTTTCTCTTTCTTTTCTTGGGATGCTGAGGAATATCATCTCGATGTGAGATCAAAGCGTACTTCAACATCCGAGTGGCGCCCCTGAGGTGTTGATTTAAGATCCACTCCGTCTAATAACAAGGCGAGAAAAGAGTAATCGGTTCGTAAAGAGGTGGAGAGGAGAGAGAAAGAGATTGAGGAAGGAGAGTGTCAGAGTGGGGGGAGAGAGAGAGAGAGAGAGAGAGAGAGAGAGAGAAGAGAGAGAGAGAGAGAGAGAGAGAGAGAGGTGAAAATTGTGATATCGGGCAAGGAGAAGAATCGGAGAAGGGTAGAGGCAGAGAAACACCTCAGACATTTAGAAGGACAGAGTGGTAATCAGAGGAAGACAGAAGGGCGTTCAGCGAGATTGAGGAAGAAGACTCACTCAACGGCAGTGCCGCCAGATTGTGCATGTCTGAGACTTTCGCGGAAAGTTTTGTGTTTTGCGCGATGAAAACCACAAATGATGAAGATAAGAGACCTATTCATCACTGGGGGGAAAAAGTGGCTGTTAAGATACTTCCCAGGGTCAATTGGTTCCAACCGTGGACACCACGTCGCGCTGCTCAGAAAGTCAGCAGTTTTTGGCTAAAATTGTTGGATTCGCGCTAAAAATACAAATTAGAGGAACGTCAGAAGTCAGCATCTGCGAGCATACGTCAGGAAGATACACTGAAAGTTTCCTGCTGAAACACTCAAAAGTAAAGCCGGAAATTATGAACTACGAAAATTCTCATCAGCCTCAATGAGTGCGAGTGAGGCAGAGAGACGTATTATCATTCGTACTCACTCTCACTCACTATAAGAATTATGGCGAAATGAATTTCATAATTGACGGCTTTAATTCTAAACCAATTTTGCTCGTTGTGGGCTCAAAAATTAAAAAAAAAAAAAAAAAAAATTGCAGGTGCTGACGTTATTGGGTTTTGCGTTTTATTCACGATTTCAGTTGAAAACGCCAAAATCGCGACTTTTTCTCAAGGCGACTAGTGGCGCTATGCATCAGATTGAAATCTGGAAAAGTTTCGCCTGGAATCACCTTAACCCCTTATGGGCCAAGCCCGAGTTTACTCGTTTCTCTTCTCGAGTCTATTTAACATTGTTTTAGTCTTCACTAACTATAGATGAAACCATTACAATAGAAAAGGTCTCGCCGAGAGCCTTCAATTCGTCGAATAGGCAATTCCAACTCCCCCGAGTACAAACAGTTAACTACCTTTCCTCTAGAACGGAGGAGTGGTGTTCTCTTGAACTAACCTGGTCATTCAAGGGTTAACACTGTAAGAAAAAAATCATAGTTGTTGTTCCCCTTATTTCAATCGTAAGATCAATCATACTGCTGCAATATAGTTAGGACATGTGAACCGACACGACTTTCTGTTGTTCTCATGGGAAATAAAGTGCAGGAACATACTATCACAGCATTTATTGAAACAATCGGAAATTTTTCTCAACAGAAATGCATGCTCAAGCAATCAAACATAATGTTTAATTCAAGTTATCTGAAGCGTTCAGGTTAATAACCAGAAACCGATTGTTCACAATTAAACAAGTTTTTTGTAAAGAACCAGAACTTCAATCTAGCGAAGTTTTGGTGGGAAATGTTTGCTGGGTTACAGGCTGCATTTGATTCGTCTAAAAAGATGAGCAAGTTGTACAATCGTGAAAACTTTGCAACGGATTTATCTGTCGTTTCGATCCTATATTGCTCCGTTGTCTCATTATGAATCGCTGAATGAAAAGTTTAAGAGGTTATCTGATCATAGAGCGAAGGTTTTGTATAAGAATCATTTGATGGGCGTCTGGCCGTTCTAAAAAATTTGCACTTAACCAATTTCCTCTGAATAAATTACACTTTTTGGTTTACTGTTAAAAAAAAAAAAAAAAAAAAAAATGTGCAAATTAATCAGAATCAGATCTTCCAATGCTGTCACACTTACTTTGAGATAGGACTATCAACATGCATCAGCTTCTCCATTGCTACACTGTTAAAAAAACGGAGTGAGGACAAAATAGTCGAAGCGTTTTGTCCTCCTTGGAATTCGGTGGAGTGAGAATCGCCGGAGTCAGAACAGAATAGAGTAATATCTGGCAGAGTAAAGGGGTGGCTCCACCTGCGAATTTAAAAGCGCGAATAAACTGATTGAGCCAATGAGCTTCTTTGTTGTCGATACATCGGATTCGACTTATCGACTTCAAGGCAGCTCATTGGCTCAATCAGTTTATTCGCGCTTTTAAATTCGCTGGTGGAGACACCCCTTAAGAATGGACGGAGTGAGAATGAACGGGATTAGAGGCACTCCGCACGGAATGAGGGGCACTCCGCACGGGATAGAGGCACTCCGCACGGGATGAGGGGCACTCCGCACGGAATGAGAGAACTCCGCATGGGAATGTGAGACACTCCGTCTATTCTCCGTCCGTCCGGCGTCCATCCCCCCTCCGTCAAATTTACTCCTTCTGTTCTGACTCCGGTAATTCTCACTCCTCCGAATTCTAAGGCGGACAAAATGCCTCGATTAATTCGTCCTCACTCCGTTATTTTTAACAATGTAAAGCTAGTTCTTCACTTCAAGTATATCAAATAGGTGGCAACCAGTGGCGTATACGCTGGGGGGAGGGGTAAGGGGGTAAAGCCCCCCCCCCTAGACCTCCGATTTTTGGGGGTGGAGGGGAAGGGGGGGACAATTTTCAGTCAAACGCTCATCAGTGCGAGCCTCTCCCAAGAAAAATCCTGCGTACGCCACTGGTGGCAACAGTGCTTCATAAGAAGAGAGAGTGAGGATGATCAAGAAAAAGGGGGGGGGGGGGGGGGTTGGGAATGACTTCATTCTTTCTCCGTATCAGTTTTGAAGAAGAAAATACTGTGCTAAAGACGCTCCAGGGACTGGACTGAGAAAAACAGTGGAGAGGTATTGCAAAGAACAAGAGAGAAGAGGGATGCCCGATGCAGCACAGCAGAAAACAAGAGCGGGAAGATTACCCCCCCCCCCCCACCCCTTCCCTCTTTACTTACTCTCTCCTGAAGGAAGATACAAGAGAGGGGATATAAGGGGAGTACCAAGACACCGAGACCGAGAGTTGAACAGGTAGAGTGGTACCTGCAGCGCCCTGAGTGAGTGAAAATGATTTCCAAGGTGAAGATGATCTCTATCTCAACTACGAATGATCCATGATTTATTGACTCAGCCCATTGTTAGAAAGATCGAGGAGGGTGGAGAAAAAAAAACAAAAAAATCAAATAAAATAAAATGTAAAGGTAAAAAAGCAGGGGGGGTTTAAATTCTTAAAATCATCTTAAAATGTCGGTTGTTTTATTTTTATTTTTCTTTCCTACTTCTATTTCTTCTGCCTACCTTCCTTGTGTTTTATTTTTTTAATGCTCTGACAAATAGGACAACCCCCCTCCCTTCCATGTAATTATCACGAGCTGAATATGGTTAAAGATACTGACTCAACTCCAGTGGCGGGCGGTTAAAGGTGCTATCTCCCTATTTTCCTCATTACCTGTCTGAGGTATAAGAAAAGGACAACAGATGAAGCTGTAGTAGTCTGACCTTCCATCTTTTTTTTACCTCATGCACGTAATGAGGGAAAGAGAGAGATAAAAGATTTCATCACGTACCACTGCTCAACTCATCTTCTCGAAGTGGGCATATCTCTATTCTAGCCTCTTTATAAATTCATAGTAACCGGAGGCTCTCTGTTGACTGTTGTGATGAGCTTCTATATGTTTCAAAGATCGTTAAAATGCTTTTCGAATAATCCACATCATTGTAAATCAAAACCCAAAATCGATGCGTGGAGATCGTCATTACGATTTGCCGTTGTAGCTGTTTTCTGAGTTTTTTCACTGAATTTTAGACTTTTTATTTGGTTTGATTTTCGTGGTTTTACCTGTTTTGTACATCAAATGTAACTATTCATTTCCTTATAACAAAAGTAAGCAAGAGCCCCATTGCGTTCAAGTGCGTCTGGTCCCCTTTATGCTAAATCACGTGACCACGTCGATTTAAATTCCATTTTTATATCTTTCATCTCATCAATTCTTCAATCTTTCAAGGTGATGACGTAACGCTCTTGGATAGAATTAATCGTGGAATCAGATGGCACAGACTGGATGTGATCACGGAAGACTCATTACAAAGAATCAAAAAAAAAAAAAAATCACACAAAATCCATGGGAGGGCTAACGGCTAACGGGGGGAGGGGGGGGGGGGTTTAATAAGACCCCGGCGGCGCAACTTCGCGGTGGCGACCAACATGATAGTTATACGTGAATAACAACGCGTCACAACGCGGGCGGTGTCAAAATAAAAAAAAAAAAAAAAAAAAAAAAAAAAAAAAAAAAAAAAAAAAAATCAGCGCGTCCTTTCCAGTTCCTTGGTGGGTGTAGAAAAGTCACAAACGTCTCTATATACATATTCACACGGGCGCGCGCCGCGGCAGCGGCGGCAGTCGAATTAATAATGCGGTGTTTCGACCGACACCACACACTAACCAACAATTGAGACATCGAACCGAAAAAGAAACACACACACACAAACACACAGTCAGACAGAGACACACATACACACCCCCACACAGAGAGTGCAAACTCACTTAAACAAGACAAAAGAAAAACAAAACAAGAGGAGTTGGGAACCGACAACCGAGGCGAAATAAAAACGACATAATTTTTGTTCCCAAAGAAAGAAGAGAGAGAGAGAGAGATGAGAGAGAGAGAGAGAGAGAGAGAGAGAGAGAGAGAGATGAGAAGAGAGAGAGGAGAAGTGAGAGGAGAAGGAAAATTCTCAATCGTGCTCATAACAAATTAACGAGGGGTAGCCAAGTCGAAGAGAACAGAGAGAGAGAGAGAGAGAGAGAGAGAGAGAGAGAGAGAGTGATAGCAGTGAGTACCTATATCTTACCAACTCCTGTTCATTCTTCAAAACTCCGCGGTCCAGAAGGCAGCCAGAGTCCCGATCTCAATCTTCCCGCCTGGATGCTGCCGCCGCCGCCGGTTATATACCTTTTCTCTTTCTTTTCTTGGGATGCTGAGGAATATCATCTCGATGTGAGATCAAAGCGTACTTCAACATCCGAGTGGCGCCCCTGAGGTGTTGATTTAAGATCCACTCCGTCTAAACAAGGCGAGAAAAGAGTAATCGGTTCGTAAAGAGGTGGAGAGGAGAGAGAAAGAGAAGGAAGAAGAGAGTGTCAGAGTGGGGGAGAGAGAGAGAGAGAGAGAGAGAGAGAGAGAGAGAGAGAGAGAGAGAGAGAGAGAGAGAGAGAGAGGTGAAAATTGTGATATCGGGCAAGGAGAAGAATCGGAGAAGGGTAGAGGCAGAGAAACACCTCAGACATTTAGAGGACAGAGTGGTAATCAGAGGAAGACAGAAGGGCGTTCAGCGAGATTGAGGAAGAAGACTCACTCAACGGCAGTGCCGCCAGATTGTGCATGTCTGAGACTTTCGCGGAAAGTTTTGTGTTTTGCGCGATGAAAACCAAATGATGAAGATAAGAGACCTATTCATCACTGGGGTGAAAAAAGTGGCTGTTAAGATTTTTTCCCAGAGTCAATTGTTCCAACCGTGGACACCACGTCGCGCTGCTCAGAAAGTCAACAGTTTTTGGCTAAAATTGTTGGATTCGCGCTAAAAATACAATTAGAGGAGCGTCAGCACCTGCGAGCATACGTCAGGAAGATACACTAAAAGTTTCCTGCTGAAACACTCAAAAGTAAAGCCGGAATTATGAACTACGAAAATTCCATAAGCCTCAATGAGTGCGAGTGAGGCAGAGAGACGTATATCATTCGTACTCACTCTCACTCACTATAAGAATTATGGCGAAATGAATTTCATAATTGATGGCTTTAATTCTAAACCAATTTTGCTCGTTGTGGACTCAAAAAATTAAAAAAAAAAAAAAAAAAAAAAAAAAAAAAAAAAAAAATGCAGGTGCTGACGTTATTGGGTTTTGCGTTTTATCCACGATTTCAGTTGAAAACGCAAAAATCACGACTTTTTTCAAGGCGACTAGTGGCGCTATGCATCAGATTGAAATCTGGAAAAGTTTCGCCTGGAATCACCTTAACCCCTTATGGGCCAAGCCCGAGTTTACTCGTTTCTCTTCTCGAGTCTATTTAACATTGTTTTAGTCTTCACTCCGGATGAACGGAACTATAGATGAAACCATTACAATAGAAAAGGCCTCGCCGAGAGCCTTCAATTCGTCGAATAGGCAATTCCAACTCCCCCGAGTACGAACAGTTAACTTCCTTCCCTCTAGAAACGGAAGAGTGGTGTTCTCTTGAACTAACCTGGTCATTAAAGGGTTAACACTGTAAGAAAAAAAAAAATAGTTGTTGTTCCCCTTATTTCAATCGTAAGATCAATCATACTGCTGCAATATAGTTAGGACATGTGAACCGACACGACTTTCTGTTGTTCTCATGGGAAATAAAGTGCAGGAACATACTATCACAGCATTTATGCAATCGGAAATTTTTCTCAAGAAGCATGCTCATAACACACACAAAGAACAACAAGCGTTCTGTTAATAACAAAAGATGTTGACAAACAAAAGTTTTTTGTAAAAAACCAGAACTTCATCTAGCGAAGTTTTGGTGGGAAATGTTTGCTGGTTACAGGCTGCATTTGATTCCTCTAAAAAGATGAGCAGTGTTACAATCGTGAAAACTAAAACTTGCAACGGATTCATCTGTCGTTTCGATCCTATTTGCTCCGTTGTCTCATTATGAATCGCTGAATGAAAAGTTTAAGAGGTTATCTGATCATAGAGCGAAGGTTTTGTATAAGAATCATTTGATGGGCGTCTGGCCGTTCTAAAAAATTTGCACTTAACCAATTTCCTCTGAATAAATTACACTTTTTGGTTTACTGTTAAAAAAAAAAAAAAAAAAAAAAAAAAAAAAATGTGCAAATTAATCAGAATCAGATCTTCCAATGCTGTCACACTTACTTTGAGATAGGACTATTAACATGCATCAGCTTCTCCATTGCTACACTGTTAAAAAAACGGAGTGAGGACAAAATAGTCGAAGCGTTTTGTCCTCCTTGGAATTCGGTGGAGTGAGAATCACCGGAGTCAGAACAGAATAGAGTAATATCTGGCAGAGTAAAGGGGTGTCTCCATCTGCGAATTTAAAAGCGCGAATAAACTGATTGAGCCAATGAGCTTCTTTGTTGTCGATACATCGGATTCGACTTATCGACTTCAAGGCAGCTCATTGGCTCAATCAGTTTATTCGCGCTTTTAAATTCGCTGGTGGAGACACCCCTTAAGAATGGACGGAGTGAGAATGAACGGGATTAGAGGCACTCCGCACGGAATGAGGGGCACTCCGCACGGGATAGAGGCACTCCGCACGGGATGAGGGGCACTCCGCACGGAATGAGAGAACTCCGCATGGGAATGTGAGACACTCCGTCTATTCTCCGTCCGTCCGGCGTCCATCCCCCCCGTCAAATTTTACTCCTTCTGTTCTGACTCCGGTAATTCTCACTCCTCCGAATTCTAAGGCGGACAAAATGCCTCGATTAATCGTCCTCACTCCGTTATTTTTAACAATGTAAAGCTAGTTCTTCACTTCAAGTATATCAAATAGGTGGCAACCAGTGGCGTATACGCTGGGGGGGAGGGCTAAGGGGGTAAAGCCCCCCCCCCTAGACCTCCGATTTTTGGGGGTGGAGGGGAAGGGGGGGACAATTTTCAGTCAAACGCTCATCAGTGCGAGCCTCTCCCAAGAAAAATCCTGCGTACGCCACTGGTGGCAACAGTGCTTCATAAGAAGAGAGAGTGAGGATGATCAAGAAAAAGGGGGGGGGGGGGGGTTGGGAATGACTTCATTCTTTCTCCGTATCAGTTTTGAAGAAGAAAATACTGTGCTAAAGACGCTCCAGGGACTGGACTGAGAAAAACAGTGGAGAGGTATTGCAAAGAACAAGAGAGAAGAGGGATGCCCGATGCAGCACAGCAGAAAACAAGAGCGGGAAGATTACCCCCCCCCCCACCCCTTCCCTCTTTACTTACTCTCTCCTGAAGGAAGATACAAGAGAGGGGATATAAGGGGAGTACCAAGACACCGAGACCGAGAGTTGAACAGGTAGAGTGGTACCTGCAGCGCCATGAGTGAGTGAAAAATGATTTCCAAGGTGAAGATGATCTCTATCTAAACTACGAATGATCCATGATTTATTGACTCAGCCCATTGTAGAAAGATCGAGGAGGGTGGAGAGAAAAAAAACAAAAAATCAAATAAAATAAAATGTAAAGGTAAAAAAGCAGGGGGGTTTAAATTCTTAAAATCATCTTAAAATGTCGGTTGTTTGTATTTTATTTTTCTTTCCTACTTCTTTTCTTCTCCTACCTTCCTTGTGTTTTATTTTTTTAATGCTCTGACAAATAGGACAACCCCCCTCCCTTCATGTAATTATCACGAGCTGAATATGGTTAAAGATACTGACTCAACTCCAGTGGCGGGCGGTTAAGGTGCTATCTCCCTATTTTCCTCATTACCTGTCTGAGGTATAAGAAAAGGACAACAGATGAAGCTGTAGTAGTCTGACCTTCCATCTTTTTTTTACCTCATGCACGTAATGAGGGAAAGAGAGAGATAAAGATTTCATCACGTACCACTGCTCAATCATCTTCTCGAAGTGGGCATATCTCTATTCTAGCCTCTTTATAAATTCATAGTAACCGGAGGCTCTGTTGACTGTTGTGATGAGCTTCTATATGTTTCAAGATCGTTAAAATGCTTTTCGAATAATCCACATCATTGTAAATCAAACCAAGATCGATGCGTGGAGATACTTGAAGTATTTGTAACTGAAATTGAATTCATACCATTATTTGATTTTTTTTCTTTACCCTTCGTGGTATAATTATATCAAATCTGATATCTTTCACTGGCTTATGACAATACCTTAACCGCCTCCGATCAAGGTCGGAGGGTCAACCGTATCCAAAAATGTCTCTCATCACTCTCTCTTTCTTCCCTCTCTCTCTCTCTCTCTCTCTCTCTCTCTCTCTCTCTCTCTCTTCTCCTCTCTCTCTCTCTCTCTCTCTCTCTCTCTCTCTCTCTCTCTCTCTCTCTCCCCTATCGGCACCACGCCACGGCCCAATAATGCATAGTGCAGAAAAAGCAATTTAAATGTCATCAGTAACGATATCATAAAGGTACTATTCTACGCTTGAACATTTTATCCAACGGGCGCGCGGGAAGAACGCCTACAAGATGTATCGATTTGATATCTACAGCTCATCATGCGGATTCACATCATTTCTGATGAGACAAAAAATAGTCCTTAGACTTAAGCGAAACTAATTTGAAACTAAATCGTCGTCACTGTCCTGGAAAACAATGATCTATACGCGAAAGATTTTGAGATATGTTCATATAGTTTGTGCATTGATATTTTCCTGTCATGTATGAAAAATATGGTTGTAAAATTATTTTATTTTTGAATTTCTTTTAATGATAATTTATTTTTTTATTACCTATTTTCATATAGTTTTGTTTTTGTTTTTTGTTTTTTTTTTTCGTATATATAAATATTTTCATTCTTTACTATTTAATTAGGAAAAAGCGTAAAAAATGCGGCGAGGTAGTCGATATACGGAGCAAGCCATGTGCGGACTAATATAGATTAGACTAGTGTCCTTATATATGAAGAGTCAAGACACGTGAACACTGAACAGAGTGAAGAAGAAGAAGGTGTCTGAAGAGCCTGGAGGCGCGCCTCTTGTTTACAATTTTATCGAACGATCTTCCCGCCAAAGAGTACTTATACATGTATTCGTGTGGAAGTAATCTTTGTTAGGTCAACCTAACCTCCAATACCCGTTGGCTTCACTACCTGTTTTAAAAGTCGAGACTCTTTCATATATAGGGACTCTAGATTAGACTCTCCATCCTTACGTGAAGTCCGAAATCGATTTTCTTCAGAAATATCAATAAAATCAATCATTGATACATCAAACTCTGAATCTCTGAATGAGTCTAGTACGGTTACCAAGGGTTATACTTTCCGCCAACTTCCAAGGCTTCCGCACACCTCACGAGAGCTTCAACTATATACACGCGGAACTTGTAATTAGCTGTTTTCGAGATTGAAGATGGAAACACGAACAGATACCTCGCTCAAACTAGCAATCTATTGGTTCAACTCCTCCTCGTTCTGTACCTCATCTGACAGGAGTTGATTTTCGCTATATAGTAATTCTTCTTTTATATACTTTCTCGCGGGAGGGGATGGATGGGTGGGGACCGCGGGGAGGGGAGGGGGGGAATGGGGGTGCAGAGAAATATCGGCGGAGGAGGTGCCGAGAGGGCGTGATTTAAGACGGCCCATTCCGCATTTTCACCTTGACTAGAACAATTTCGAGCGTGACGGATATCAATCCGCGCATGCCCTAACTACCTCTTTGAGTATCGTACACGGTATATCTATGTATATCTACTATCTATAGTCTCATCTTGTTAGTGGTGGTATACGCTATATAGCACACCTCCATTTATCCCTTCTCCTTCCTCCTCAAGCAACATAACCAAGTCGAGAGATGAGAGAGAGAAGAGAGAGAGAGAGAGCGGAGAGAGAGATGAGGAGAGAAGAGAGAGAGAAGAGAAGAGAGAGAGAAAGAGAGAAAGAGAGAGAGAGAAGAGAAGGAGAGGAGGAGAGAGAGAGAGAGAGAGAGAAGAGAGGAGAGAGAGAGAGAGGGAAAGGGAAGAGGAATGATGAGAGGGGGAGAGAGAAAGAGAGATATGAGAGAGATGGAGAGAGAGATGAGAGAGAGAGAGAGAGAGAGAGAGAGAATGATCGGGGTGTAAAATGTTTCACTGAGCTGCGCGGCGCGTCGGCGTCGTCGCGTCACTGTTTTGACATCAGCGTCATTCTTTTGTGACTCATCCCACGATTCTCTGAATGAGCGATGATCATTCTTTAATGGCGTCGGTAGCGTAATTTTTTGTAAGAACCCCGGGCAGGTTACATGGTTACCTACTCACGGTTATCTCAATCAGCCGCGCGTATATCGATTTGATGTAAAAGTACGTCAAAAAGTTCAGAAAATACTTCCAGTTTTCGAAGATGGTCATTTACAAATGAATTTGATTTTTATCGTATCATTATTTTAAATTGAAGATTAATTTTTATCATAATTTTAAATTTAAGATGCGACTCGATGCGACTTTTGTCTCATCGCCTTCTTAAAGTTAACCTCTTAATTTTTTTTTTTTTTTTTTTTTTTTTTTTTTTTTTTTTTTTTTTTTTTTTAAGGCGAAACAGACAAAATTGTATCCTGGAGTCATCTAGGGTCATCATATTAGTTATAATCTGACTTTGGCTGATTCATATGTCATAGGTCATCATAAGACCAGACTTGGTTGAAACTAACAGTAAACGAGTAAGTCGTCGGAAAAAAACTTCCAGTCAGTCCGGAGCAACTAATTGTAAGTTAATCGTTAGCTGTGCTCAGGTAGACCACTGACTTGCAACTAACGATTAGTTTAGTTGATTATCGCCGGGCAATTTCGACTCGTTTTTTTTTTTTTCAATGTCGAGTCTTTAATGTGAAAACAGTACATTTATACGTGCATGTCGACACTCAAACATGCTTTTTACACCTGCTTGGTTTTGATCTCGATCATCGATTTCGATTTCGACAAATGAACATATATACTTTACAAGATGGGCCTCAATTCCATGCCTACATCACGACCTACCAGAGAAAAGCTTGGGAAACTTAAGAAGCCAACGCAAAGTTTTGCGAGCAATAATGTCTAAAGCGAGAAACTTTCAAACAACTTAGACCACAACATGGCGGTGCGGTGGAGAGCCGTGCGTAAAAACAATAACTTTGACAGGTTATACCGCGAGGTAAGTTAAGTGTAAAATGCGGTGATAAATTAGTCGCATTAATGCATCAGAGACAGCAAGTGTCTCACGTCATAAGGAATGGGGATTTAAAAAGGACGGGGGGAGGGGGAGGGGGATCATATAGCAGACCTCAGACTCGACTCTTCCCCTTAAACTAATTAAAAGGGGCCGTAAATAAAGGCATTGGGGATCGGGGAAGGAAAGTCGCTGTTGCGGTGGTTTGGTTGGAAAGATGGTGACTTTACGCTATGTAACAAACGCCAAGTTTCTTGACTTTTCGGCCTCTAGAAAGGGGGTGGGAGGAGGGAGGGTGCGAGTGAGGTTTATGTCTTAATTAAAACGACTCGGAGAGTATGGCTAGGTCGTGTGTGTGATGTTTTATGTGAATAGGTGTGCGAGCGTATATGAGCCCGTAATATGAGCCCTCGCCTCTTAACTTTGCGCGCGCTTTTTATTATCTTTTGTCTTCGAGCGAAACCAGAGTTATATATGGTCTCACGATTCTTCCAGCGCAAAAGTGTTTTTCTAAGGTTTTCGTTGTCAGAATTTAGATACTTTTGATGTGATTTTTATACTCTCAGGGGCGGATTTACCATTCATACGCAAAATGCGTGACTGCGACGGGCCTCAGACCTGAGAGGGTCTCATTTCACGAATGGAGAAAGCAGAGAGGAAAAAGAGAAAGAAAATATGGTATAAATAACAACCTTGGTGAAATTAACAGTTGAAAGCTGAGTTTCAATGCCTTAAAAAAAAAAAAAAAAAAAAAATAAAAAAATAATCAGAGGGAAGACCCCTGAACCCCCCCCCCCATCTTTCTAGAAGCGGCTCCTGAGGCACTCTACCCTTCTTTTGCTCTAGGGGATCGAATGTATAAGTAAGTTTTGCATCAAATCCTGTGAAAAATCCAATGAGCGCATTAAAAAAAAAAAAAAAAAAAAAAAAAAAAAAAAAAAAAAAAAAAATATATATATATCACGAAATTCACTCTCTGACTCGCAAAATGACTATGATGTTCAAGGCATAAATGCGAAGCAGCTCTGGTACCACGGGAGCTTCCTATCTGATTTGAGGCATTCCTCTGTGTATTTCTATAGATTTAGCTAGAGTGACAAACCAGAAAGGAAGCTCCCCCTAGTAGAAATGACTCATGAGAAATCATGACGAAATTTGCATGGGAAATCATGAGTTTCTCGTGTGAACCTATGAAGAATTTCGTGATTTCCTGGTATATCTACGAACATTTTCATGATTGCTTATGAGAACCCATGAGGAATGCAAGGAAAAATCAAGGGAGTCCAAGGTAAATCATGGGTTTCACATGAGGAGCCCATGGAGAGTCATGATTTCCCATGCGTTCACATGAATTTCTCATGGGAACTCATGATTTCCCAATTTCCCATGCTTCCGACTTTCGCATGGGTCATTTCTACCGCAGGGCCGCGTTACCTTCGTAGCTCCGCCATTATTCCTCGAACATTAAGTCATTATTTGAGTCTGTGAGTAAATTTTATGGTTTTGTAATGGGCTCATCATCATTTTTACTGGTTTTATACGCAAGAATTAACAATTCAATCGCTTACACAGCAAAAGTTAGCAAGAGTCCCATTTAAGTCTAATTTCCTCAAATCGAAGACGTGGCAACAAAGCTGGCTCCCGGATCAATATATTTTCAGTTGATCAAAAATGGTTCCATTCCATTTAACAGGCGAGCTTTTAAAGGTTAATCTTGGGGTTCTCCACCTCCTCATGAACGCTGCGCTGGTAGAAGAATCAAGAATGTTAATGTTGATACTTGATATTTGATACGGCTCGAAAATGTGTTTCACGCCAAGAGGCAAAGGTTTATTTCTTTCCTCATTCCCTCATTCGTCCACGTCCCCTTCACCGTTGTTGTTGTTGCCTTGTTGCTGTCACCGGGGGGAAGTGAAACTATATACATGTTTGTACGATACGATTGAGATGCTAACCTGAACCATATGCGACGGAGGACTCACCTGAAAGTCCACGGGGGACGCATCACCACGCAAGGAGCACCAAAGGGGTTAAACGAAGGAGCGTTGGTGTAAGGCACGGGGTAAGATATCACACCGGGGGTGTTGTTGGGGTGTTTCAAACGGTCATCTCTCGCACTGCAAGGGTTGAAGGCAGGCCCTGTATCCCGTATCCCGAATCTTAGCTGCGGTTGAACGACAATTTCGATGTTATAATATGCTGCTGGCCGCCGCAGCCGTCTTCTCGATTATAATAAATAAAGAGATACAATCTTCCTCACCCCCCCCCAACCCCCACCACCCCCCCACCCCCCCCCCCCCCCCCCCCCCCCACCCCCCCCCGCGCTCCAAACAATGGACTCGAGGAGTGCTTCGTACCGAAAAATCTCTGTTGTCAGGATGAACTCTGAACTCGTATAGGAGGTACGAACCGAAAAGTCCTGTGGGCTTTTGACCGCGGACTTGCCAGATTTTTTGTGCTTAAACAAATGACAAAACACGCTCGTGATGAGACCAGAGCTGCCGTTTTGCGTATTATTAATGCCACTTTTCAGTTCACCAATGATTCCACCGCGGTTGCGAGATAAGATTACACGGTTCAGTTTAGTGTATGACTGTATTGCACGAAAATACTCGCATCTGAAATCTTTTTTCAATCGGTGACGTCGTCGATGACTTTAAAAGAACTTGCGGATATATCAATTAGCCAACGGAGTTTCCACCAATTGAGAAAAGATTACAGACAAGAGTATTTTCATGCGCATTAGAGTCATACACTGTACTGAACTGTGTAATCTTTTTCAACCGGTGGAATCATCGGTGAATTGAAAAATGTCATTAATTATATGCAAAATGGCAACTCTGGATGAGACCCATAAAGGATCAGCGAGGAGTTGAGCCAAATGTTCACAATATCAAAGAGAGAATTGTGGAGGTGCAATTTTGGGATTTTGGTGAAAAGAGAATATGTTTTATAGCTGTCCCTTCCCGCTGGACCTTATCGATCCTTTATCGCTTGAAAGTTTTCTAGGTCCACTACTTATTCACGGGATTGATTGTTATTAATCAAATCAATAATTATACCATGATCAATAATATTGCTGAAGAGGAGGGACTTATTGAACCCGAAGAGTGATTTTCCAAAAACTTATTATATGATAGAGGGTTCATAGCATTGGTCTACGCTCAAAAATCTCCCCAAAACTGTGGGTATAGCTCTTCAGAGAATATACCAAAAGATGAAAATATATAAGCATAGCAAAAAAATAAATATATAATATTAAAAATAATAAAATTTACCTGTATGAGCATGCGACCAATAATTGACAATTTATCCAGACGTTTCTAGTGGCATGGCACTCATCTTCAGTGAAGAACTCAGACGTTTGTGATATCGGTGTATCGTCCTCGGCCGAGCTCTCGGAATCCGGTTATTGTGCTTTATGTCGCGTTTTTTCTCGTATTTAATTTTAACATGTATTTATTATTGTTCGTTTTAAGTTTTCGTCGTTTTAGTTTATGTTTCGTTTAGTTCTTCACCGAATAGATGAGTGCCATGCCACTCGAAACGTCTGGATAAATTCTCAATTATTGGTCGCATGCTCATACAGGTAAATTTTATCACATTCTACGACTGTTATTTAAAAAAATATATATAAAAATATAGGTATATACTTTGAATATACTATAAGTGCAACGATATGTGAACCGAAGTGAGTATGGTCATAGCCAAGATTTTTTTTTTTTTTCGGGGGCTCCTGCAATTCTAATTTCGTATTCGGGGGTGGATGCAGGTCCTGTTCTCTATATCCTTTCCTTCTCCTTTCCCCTTTTTCTGACATTTCAGGGGGGCTGCAGCCCCTTCAGCCTCCCCCCCTGGCTACGGCCATGAAAGCGAGGGATGAAACTGTAACCAGAATTCTCGTACCACAGCTCTTGAAAATGGTGAGGATGTTCTGGTGGTGTGACCATATTTTAAAGTTACTAAGTAACACCAGCATATTCTGGTAAAGTGCTAGACTTTCCGTGGCTGACATATCGTAGTGCTTCTGGTAATATTAAAAAAAAAAAAAAAAAAAAAAAAAAAAATTATGGATTATTTTTTCAATGTAGATAAACGCTCGTTTAATTTGTCACCTAAAATACATTCCATAATTTTGGTGCACAGCTCTAACTGTATTTCCTTGCCAGTGGTGTAGCGTTCACTTTGACGACGTAGTGTTTTGTCCATTAAAAACCCAAGCAAAGATCGAATGCGAAGGTGCTCACCGAACACCCAAGAGTTCGATCTTTTCCATGGGTTTAAATGGACGAATGGAGCTGTTGCAAACTTTTGCTACAGGCTAATTAATAGTTGATAATGGGGTGATACCCTGTAAAAATAACAATTAGCGCACTAAAAAATCACGAAATCCACTCCTAAACTCACAAAATGTTTTTAAATGCGAGACCGTAATGGCGGGCGAGGCCGCGGTTTTCTTATGGCAATTCTATGCTTCTTCTCTTCTTGTGTGGTGTTGCGAGAACACCTCGTGTAGATGATGGCGCTGATTGAAGATAAGGAACCCCAATGAAAACCGCGGCCCCGGCCGCCATTACGGTCTCGCATTTAAAAGCATTTTGTGGAGTTTAGGAGTGGATTCGTGATTGTTTAGTGCGCTGATCGTTATTTTTAATGGGTACTACCCATTATCAACTATTAATACGCCTGTAGGAAAAGTTTGCAACAGCTCCATTGCAACGTAGTTCCTGAGCGTAGAACTATACAAGCTGTAAACCACTGCAAGTTTTAATGCTGGAGTGAGTCACTAACCTGTTGACCCATAGCATCTGATCGGTCAATTTAATGTTTCATGAACTAAAGTCCCTATATGTAGAGAGTTAAAACAAGATGGAGTCAACCTCTGATTGGCCGTGAGCATGGGCGCCCGCAGAAAAATTTCCAAGGGGGGGGGGCACATTTTGAAACTCAACGGAAGGTCTAGGGGGGGACCCCCCCCCCCGTGTAAAGGGAAAACTTGTTGTCACTAAAATAGTGTACAATTATTAACCCATTTTAGGTGTATCAATCTAATAACAATTTTGACGCGTTTTATATAATGGATAAAGAGATATAGATGATAACGATAGTAAAAAAAAATATATAATTAATTTATATTCCTTGCAAAAAATTAGTTAAAATTACAATATAAACTAGTAATGAAGTTTTCAACTATTACTCCTTTGATTAACTGTCATTTTATTTCATTTCATTTTTCCTCATTTTTCATAGTGAAATTTTGACTTTTTGAATTCCAGGGGGGGCAAGTGCCCCCTCTTGCCCCCCCCCCCCCCTACGGGCGCCCATGGCCGTGAGTTATAGGCTCAACGCCCCTACGGGCGCTACCATTGGATGCGTTTTCGCACATTATTTTGTTTACATATTGTCGATGAACTTGTTAATTTTATTTATGATGCACCTCGGAAGAATGTCTATATTCTACAAGAACATTTAAAAGCGTAACATAGATGTCGATCAACATAAGCAGTGAAAGATTACACCATTGGAAACTCTATACGGAGCTGTCATCTTTGCATTGGATCTAAGCACAACAGCGGCCCTCAGAATGTAAACAAATGTACGACAGCGGTGGCTCGTGCAAAGTGGCAACAATGGATTTCCTCCATTAAAAACTGTGTAAAATAATCGATTACTTGGTGAGGCGTAGCGCCTCACCTAGTATCGATCTTTTTGCATACGTTTAAATGGCAAAAGTGCACGGTTGCCAGATTGCACGAGCCGCCACTGATGTACGAAAACGCATCCAATGCCGGCGCTCATGGTTTCATTTGTCACAACTCTCTATATACAGGGTTCACGTAACCTGCTCACTATGTTTTTCTCAAAAGGATGACCATAAAAAACTCTGGACAAATCGGTTTTGTATAGTACTTTGATCTGAAGATTAATTTAAAATAATTTGGCTTTCGAAGGTTACAAAATTACAAAATTGATTTTTTTATGGTCATCCTTTTGAGAAAAACACAGTGAGCAGGTTACGTGAAACACCTGTATAGGGACTCTATCATGAACGACCCTCGGTCAAATCTCATTCATTACCAAGTGGATCCACCACACGCCCATTAAAATCACGTGAGAGATAAATATTCGTACTTCTTAGTACTTCTTTTTGCCTACATCATCAATTGAAGGCGCTAAACTAATAGAAAGCATTTTCTCGAATGTCCGCAGTATTCAACGTCTTTTGTTTTCCTTGCTAATGAATTGAACCTATGTGAAAATCCTTTCAAATATTTTTCCCGTGCCCCAACACCGATTTGGCAACGAAGCGGGAAAGACCAAAAAGGGGGTGGTGGTGGTGACAAACTATTTCTTGAATCCTTGAATCCGTTTCTTTGATCAATGAGTACTTCTCGGTTTGTACGAAATAACTGGAATGCCTCTTGTAAAGGTCAATCAGAGATGAAGTGGATCAAACGTGGATAGTTCAACATGAGAAAAAACCTTTATTTCTCAGTAGTTCTAACTACTAGAAACATACTCCGTATCGAATTAAACGTTGGCCTGACTAAAATTTGCGTGAGCAGTTGAGCACAAGGTACTATCGACGAATTAAAGATTGTCGTGAGATTTTCGCGAGCTAAGTGTCGCCTTCAAGGTTCCGGTTTAATCACTATCCATACTCCTTCGGCCGAGAGAGCCGTTGCAGATCAGTCCCACGCTCACACGCATAATGGAGCTGTTGCAAACTTTTGCTACAGGCTTAATGATAGTTGATGATGAGGTAATACCCTGTAAAATTAACGATTAGCGCACTCATAAATCACGAAATCCACTCCTAAACTCACAAAATGCTTTTATATGCGAGACCGTATGGCGGCCGAGGCCGCGTTTTTCTTATGGCAATCGTATGCTTCTTCTTCTTCTTGTGTGGTGTTGCGAGAACACCTCGTGTAGATGGCGCTGATTAAAGATAGGGAAACCCAATGAAAACCGCGGCCCCGGCCGCCATTACGGTCTCGCGGTTAAAAGCATTTTGTGAGTTTGGGAGTGGATTTCATGATTTTTTAGTGCGCTTATCGATAGTTTGACTGGGTATTACCTCATTATTAACTATTAATAAGCCTGTAGCAAAAGTTTGCAACAGCTCCATTGCGGCAGGTCACTAAGTGTCCCTTGCTGGAAATATTGTGCAGAGTGAACCACGCTCGGATGGGGCATTTTTCTCCAAAACTACTGAACCAAATGATTTGAAAGAAGAAAGTCGGGATGTCAACTGACCCAAAAATTCATCATTTGATATTTTTAGAAGCCCCCGACAGTCCTAGGGGGGTAATTGGGGGTTCAAACAAAATTTTTCAAGCTTTACCGGCGAAAACTCGGCTCGTGGAAATCCCGCGACAATCTTTAATTCGTCGATAGTACACTTTATGGACCAAAAGCAGGGGATCCCAAACTTTTTTGAATGCAGTGGCGTAGCGTGCAATCTGGCAACGATGCGGTTCGTCCATTTAAACGTATGAGGAAGATCGAAGGATTGTTTGTTCGGTGAACACCTTCGCATTCAACCTTTTACATGGGTTTAAATGGACAAAATACAACGTTGCCAAACTGCAAGCCACGCTACTGTTGAATGCTGCACCCGTTTTAATCAGTCGAAACGTCATTCCCTGCAAGAAAATGACGCCCTGAATTACTCATCGTATTTTCGTGCAGAGATTGTTCCACTGAAACAAAGGTTACCAGAAGCATGACAATAAGTGAACCTATGTAAGGGATATTACACAGAAAAAAAAGGATGTGCTCCAGACACGATCTATATACACAGCAGTACGTAACGTGCTTAGAGCACAAACATTTCAGGTTCTGGACACGACGGGATGCGTTTCAGACGCAAACTCAACCTAAATAGATTGCGCTCAGAACTCGGACCCGTACTGGTGTGTACATTCGTGTCTAGAACACGGAAAGTTTGTGTCTGGAGCACGTCATTTTTTTCTGTGTACAATTACCAGTATTCTAGTATTTCTACCATAGTTCTTGAATATTATTATAGGAAATTCTAGTTCTATGACCACGTTTTGGTTTAACTAAAAGGATTTTCTGGTCAAAGTACAGACTGCTTTATATCGTTCACATATCGTTGTCATTTGGTAATACACTTAGAAAAAAGTGGCTGTTAAAAGTATAAGAATAGAGCCATAGATGTTCGCCTTATTTCAATCATAAGACCTATCGTTGCAATAGTCGGCGCGCTTGAACACAAAAACAAAAAACCCATCGTTTCAAACACGGGAAGCATACGGTGTGCTGCGTCTCTTCGTCATTACGATTTGCCGTTGTAGCTGTTTTCTGAGTTTTTTCACTGAATTTTAGACTTTTTATTGGTTTGATTTTCGTGGTTTTTACCTGTTTTGTACATCAAATGTAACTATTCATTTCCTTATAACAAAAGTAAGCAAGAGCCCCATTGCGTTCAAGTGCGTCTGGTCCCCTTTATGCTAAATCACGTGACCACGTCGATTTAAATTCCATTTTTATATCTTTCATCTCATCAATTCTTCAATCTTTCAAGGTGATGACGTAACGCTCTTGGATAGAATTAATCGTGGAATCAGATGGCACAGACTGGATGTGATCACGGAAGACTCATTACAAAGAATCAAAAAAAAAAAAAAATCACACAAAATCCATGGGAGGGCTAACGGCTAACGGGGGGAGGGGGGGGGGGGTTTAATAAGACCCCGGCGGCGCAACTTCGCGGTGGCGACCAACATGATAGTTATACGTGAATAACAACGCGTCACAACGCGGGCGGTGTCAAATAAAAAAAAAAAAAAAAAAAAAAAAAAAAAAAAAAAAAAAAAAAAAATCAGCGCGTCCTTTCCAGTTCCTTGGTGGGTGTAGAAAAGTCACAAACGTCTCTATATACATATTCACACGGGCGCGCGCCGCGGCAGCGGCGGCAGTCGAATTAATAATGCGGTGTTTCGACCGACACCACACACTAACCAACAATTGAGACATCGAACCGAAAAAGAAACACACACACACAAACACACAGTCAGACAGAGACACACATACACACCCCCACACAGAGAGTGCAAACTCACTTAAACAAGACAAAAGAAAAACAAAACAAGAGGAGTTGGGAACCGACAACCGAGGCGAAATAAAAACGACATAATTTTTGTTCCCAAAGAAAGAAGAGAGAGAGAGAGAGATGAGAGAGAGAGAGAGAGAGAGAGAGAGAGAGAGAGAGATGAGAAGAGAGAGAGGAGAAGTGAGAGGAGAAGGAAAATTCTCAATCGTGCTCATAACAAATTAACGAGGGGTAGCCAAGTCGAAGAGAACAGAGAGAGAGAGAGAGAGAGAGAGAGAGAGAGAGAGAGAGTGATAGCAGTGAGTACCTATATCTTACCAACTCCTGTTCATTCTTCAAAACTCCGCGGTCCAGAAGGCAGCCAGAGTCCCGATCTCAATCTTCCCGCCTGGATGCTGCCGCCGCCGCCGGTTATATACCTTTTCTCTTTCTTTTCTTGGGATGCTGAGGAATATCATCTCGATGTGAGATCAAAGCGTACTTCAACATCCGAGTGGCGCCCCTGAGGTGTTGATTTAAGATCCACTCCGTCTAAACAAGGCGAGAAAAGAGTAATCGGTTCGTAAAGAGGTGGAGAGGAGAGAGAAAGAGAAGGAAGAAGAGAGTGTCAGAGTGGGGGAGAGAGAGAGAGAGAGAGAGAGAGAGAGAGAGAGAGAGAGAGAGAGAGAGAGAGAGAGAGAGAGAGGTGAAAATTGTGATATCGGGCAAGGAGAAGAATCGGAGAAGGGTAGAGGCAGAGAAACACCTCAGACATTTAGAGGACAGAGTGGTAATCAGAGGAAGACAGAAGGGCGTTCAGCGAGATTGAGGAAGAAGACTCACTCAACGGCAGTGCCGCCAGATTGTGCATGTCTGAGACTTTCGCGGAAAGTTTTGTGTTTTGCGCGATGAAAACCAAATGATGAAGATAAGAGACCTATTCATCACTGGGGTGAAAAAAGTGGCTGTTAAGATTTTTTCCCAGAGTCAATTGTTCCAACCGTGGACACCACGTCGCGCTGCTCAGAAAGTCAACAGTTTTTGGCTAAAATTGTTGGATTCGCGCTAAAAATACAATTAGAGGAGCGTCAGCACCTGCGAGCATACGTCAGGAAGATACACTAAAAGTTTCCTGCTGAAACACTCAAAAGTAAAGCCGGAATTATGAACTACGAAAATTCCATAAGCCTCAATGAGTGCGAGTGAGGCAGAGAGACGTATATCATTCGTACTCACTCTCACTCACTATAAGAATTATGGCGAAATGAATTTCATAATTGATGGCTTTAATTCTAAACCAATTTTGCTCGTTGTGGACTCAAAAAATTAAAAAAAAAAAAAAAAAAAAAAAAAAAAAAAAAAAAAATGCAGGTGCTGACGTTATTGGGTTTTGCGTTTTATCCACGATTTCAGTTGAAAACGCAAAAATCACGACTTTTTTCAAGGCGACTAGTGGCGCTATGCATCAGATTGAAATCTGGAAAAGTTTCGCCTGGAATCACCTTAACCCCTTATGGGCCAAGCCCGAGTTTACTCGTTTCTCTTCTCGAGTCTATTTAACATTGTTTTAGTCTTCACTCCGGATGAACGGAACTATAGATGAAACCATTACAATAGAAAAGGCCTCGCCGAGAGCCTTCAATTCGTCGAATAGGCAATTCCAACTCCCCCGAGTACGAACAGTTAACTTCCTTCCCTCTAGAAACGGAAGAGTGGTGTTCTCTTGAACTAACCTGGTCATTAAAGGGTTAACACTGTAAGAAAAAAAAAAATAGTTGTTGTTCCCCTTATTTCAATCGTAAGATCAATCATACTGCTGCAATATAGTTAGGACATGTGAACCGACACGACTTTCTGTTGTTCTCATGGGAAATAAAGTGCAGGAACATACTATCACAGCATTTATGCAATCGGAAATTTTTCTCAAGAAGCATGCTCATAACACACACAAAGAACAACAAGCGTTCTGTTAATAACAAAAGATGTTGACAAACAAAAGTTTTTTGTAAAAAACCAGAACTTCATCTAGCGAAGTTTTGGTGGGAAATGTTTGCTGGTTACAGGCTGCATTTGATTCCTCTAAAAAGATGAGCAGTGTTACAATCGTGAAAACTAAAACTTGCAACGGATTCATCTGTCGTTTCGATCCTATTTGCTCCGTTGTCTCATTATGAATCGCTGAATGAAAAGTTTAAGAGGTTATCTGATCATAGAGCGAAGGTTTTGTATAAGAATCATTTGATGGGCGTCTGGCCGTTCTAAAAAATTTGCACTTAACCAATTTCCTCTGAATAAATTACACTTTTTGGTTTACTGTTAAAAAAAAAAAAAAAAAAAAAAAAAAAAAAATGTGCAAATTAATCAGAATCAGATCTTCCAATGCTGTCACACTTACTTTGAGATAGGACTATTAACATGCATCAGCTTCTCCATTGCTACACTGTTAAAAAAACGGAGTGAGGACAAAATAGTCGAAGCGTTTTGTCCTCCTTGGAATTCGGTGGAGTGAGAATCACCGGAGTCAGAACAGAATAGAGTAATATCTGGCAGAGTAAAGGGGTGTCTCCATCTGCGAATTTAAAAGCGCGAATAAACTGATTGAGCCAATGAGCTTCTTTGTTGTCGATACATCGGATTCGACTTATCGACTTCAAGGCAGCTCATTGGCTCAATCAGTTTATTCGCGCTTTTAAATTCGCTGGTGGAGACACCCCTTAAGAATGGACGGAGTGAGAATGAACGGGATTAGAGGCACTCCGCACGGAATGAGGGGCACTCCGCACGGGATAGAGGCACTCCGCACGGGATGAGGGGCACTCCGCACGGAATGAGAGAACTCCGCATGGGAATGTGAGACACTCCGTCTATTCTCCGTCCGTCCGGCGTCCATCCCCCCCGTCAAATTTTACTCCTTCTGTTCTGACTCCGGTAATTCTCACTCCTCCGAATTCTAAGGCGGACAAAATGCCTCGATTAATCGTCCTCACTCCGTTATTTTAACAATGTAAAGCTAGTTCTTCACTTCAAGTATATCAAATAGGTGGCAACCAGTGGCGTATACGCTGGGGGGGAGGGCTAAGGGGGTAAAGCCCCCCCCCCTAGACCTCCGATTTTTGGGGGTGGAGGGGAAGGGGGGGACAATTTTCAGTCAAACGCTCATCAGTGCGAGCCTCTCCCAAGAAAAATCCTGCGTACGCCACTGGTGGCAACAGTGCTTCATAAGAAGAGAGAGTGAGGATGATCAAGAAAAAGGGGGGGGGGGGGGGTTGGGAATGACTTCATTCTTTCTCCGTATCAGTTTTGAAGAAGAAAATACTGTGCTAAAGACGCTCCAGGGACTGGACTGAGAAAAACAGTGGAGAGGTATTGCAAAGAACAAGAGAGAAGAGGGATGCCCGATGCAGCACAGCAGAAAACAAGAGCGGGAAGATTACCCCCCCCCCCACCCCTTCCCTCTTTACTTACTCTCTCCTGAAGGAAGATACAAGAGAGGGGATATAAGGGGAGTACCAAGACACCGAGACCGAGAGTTGAACAGGTAGAGTGGTACCTGCAGCGCCATGAGTGAGTGAAAAATGATTTCCAAGGTGAAGATGATCTCTATCTAAACTACGAATGATCCATGATTTATTGACTCAGCCCATTGTAGAAAGATCGAGGAGGGTGGAGAGAAAAAAAACAAAAAATCAAATAAAATAAAATGTAAAGGTAAAAAAGCAGGGGGGTTTAAATTCTTAAAATCATCTTAAAATGTCGGTTGTTTGTATTTTATTTTTCTTTCCTACTTCTTTTCTTCTCCTACCTTCCTTGTGTTTTATTTTTTTAATGCTCTGACAAATAGGACAACCCCCCTCCCTTCATGTAATTATCACGAGCTGAATATGGTTAAAGATACTGACTCAACTCCAGTGGCGGGCGGTTAAGGTGCTATCTCCCTATTTTCCTCATTACCTGTCTGAGGTATAAGAAAAGGACAACAGATGAAGCTGTAGTAGTCTGACCTTCCATCTTTTTTTTACCTCATGCACGTAATGAGGGAAAGAGAGAGATAAAGATTTCATCACGTACCACTGCTCAATCATCTTCTCGAAGTGGGCATATCTCTATTCTAGCCTCTTTATAAATTCATAGTAACCGGAGGCTCTGTTGACTGTTGTGATGAGCTTCTATATGTTTCAAGATCGTTAAAATGCTTTTCGAATAATCCACATCATTGTAAATCAAACCAAGATCGATGCGTGGAGATACTTGAAGTATTTGTAACTGAAATTGAATTCATACCATTATTTGATTTTTTTTCTTTACCCTTCGTGGTATAATTATATCAAATCTGATATCTTTCACTGGCTTATGACAATACCTTAACCGCCTCCGATCAAGGTCGGAGGGTCAACCGTATCCAAAAATGTCTCTCATCACTCTCTCTTTCTTCCCTCTCTCTCTCTCTCTCTCTCTCTCTCTCTCTCTCTCTCTCTCTTCTCCTCTCTCTCTCTCTCTCTCTCTCTCTCTCTCTCTCTCTCTCTCTCTCTCTCCCCTATCGGCACCACGCCACGGCCCAATAATGCATAGTGCAGAAAAAGCAATTTAAATGTCATCAGTAACGATATCATAAAGGTACTATTCTACGCTTGAACATTTTATCCAACGGGCGCGCGGGAAGAACGCCTACAAGATGTATCGATTTGATATCTACAGCTCATCATGCGGATTCACATCATTTCTGATGAGACAAAAAATAGTCCTTAGACTTAAGCGAAACTAATTTGAAACTAAATCGTCGTCACTGTCCTGGAAAACAATGATCTATACGCGAAAGATTTTGAGATATGTTCATATAGTTTGTGCATTGATATTTTCCTGTCATGTATGAAAAATATGGTTGTAAAATTATTTTATTTTTGAATTTCTTTTAATGATAATTTATTTTTTTATTACCTATTTTCATATAGTTTTGTTTTTGTTTTTTGTTTTTTTTTTTCGTATATATAAATATTTTCATTCTTTACTATTTAATTAGGAAAAAGCGTAAAAAATGCGGCGAGGTAGTCGATATACGGAGCAAGCCATGTGCGGACTAATATAGATTAGACTAGTGTCCTTATATATGAAGAGTCAAGACACGTGAACACTGAACAGAGTGAAGAAGAAGAAGGTGTCTGAAGAGCCTGGAGGCGCGCCTCTTGTTTACAATTTTATCGAACGATCTTCCCGCCAAAGAGTACTTATACATGTATTCGTGTGGAAGTAATCTTTGTTAGGTCAACCTAACCTCCAATACCCGTTGGCTTCACTACCTGTTTTAAAAGTCGAGACTCTTTCATATATAGGGACTCTAGATTAGACTCTCCATCCTTACGTGAAGTCCGAAATCGATTTTCTTCAGAAATATCAATAAAATCAATCATTGATACATCAAACTCTGAATCTCTGAATGAGTCTAGTACGGTTACCAAGGGTTATACTTTCCGCCAACTTCCAAGGCTTCCGCACACCTCACGAGAGCTTCAACTATATACACGCGGAACTTGTAATTAGCTGTTTTCGAGATTGAAGATGGAAACACGAACAGATACCTCGCTCAAACTAGCAATCTATTGGTTCAACTCCTCCTCGTTCTGTACCTCATCTGACAGGAGTTGATTTTCGCTATATAGTAATTCTTCTTTTATATACTTTCTCGCGGGAGGGGATGGATGGGTGGGGACCGCGGGGAGGGGAGGGGGGGAATGGGGGTGCAGAGAAATATCGGCGGAGGAGGTGCCGAGAGGGCGTGATTTAAGACGGCCCATTCCGCATTTTCACCTTGACTAGAACAATTTCGAGCGTGACGGATATCAATCCGCGCATGCCCTAACTACCTCTTTGAGTATCGTACACGGTATATCTATGTATATCTACTATCTATAGTCTCATCTTGTTAGTGGTGGTATACGCTATATAGCACACCTCCATTTATCCCTTCTCCTTCCTCCTCAAGCAACATAACCAAGTCGAGAGATGAGAGAGAGAAGAGAGAGAGAGAGAGCGGAGAGAGAGATGAGGAGAGAAGAGAGAGAGAAGAGAAGAGAGAGAGAAAGAGAGAAAGAGAGAGAGAGAAGAGAAGGAGAGGAGGAGAGAGAGAGAGAGAGAGAGAAGAGAGGAGAGAGAGAGAGAGGCAATGATATTTGTTTTTGTGGAGGAGGGGGGCCATCATCGCTGAAAACCAATTTTTACAAAAAACGAGTAACGAGTCACTAAAAGTCTTTTGAATAAAAAGAAGAAATAGTGAGTTGAACTGACAATGAAGTTGAAGCAGCGTGGAAGGAGTAGGGAGGGGAGGAGGGGTTGACGACAGTGCGCCCTTGTCGTTTGGACACGATGGCCAGCTTTTGGGTGAAACTGCACTGGTGGGAAAAGGACGCCGCAGATCGGAGACGGATAGCCGCTCTCGACGAGGCACGTTATCTGCTCGCCATATTTTTTATGATGAAGGCCCTGCGGTTTATATTCCACTCCCCCGCTACCCCACCCTTATGGCTCACCGTTAGCACAAGCTGGCAACACTGCTGCGAATTTCCGAGAGTTTCCCCCCTTATCGCAAATTTCCTAAAGCGCCGAGGTCCGAGCCCAAATAGTTTAGTCCCAATCTTTTTGATGATAGTACAGGGGGTCACGGGAGAGTGAGTGAGATAGTTTGGAACGCTACGCGATTTTTATCACAACCGATTGCGACCGATGAGTGCATTGTTGTGGTGTTGGCTAACCGTTGACTTCGCACTAAAACCGTCTATTGTAAAGAAAACCCTTTATTCTATGCTGTTTTCCCCCTTTCCCCCCCCCAAAATGAGCTCTTGCAAACTTTTGCTATAAGCAAATGAATCGTTAAATCTAAAAAAAAAAAAAAAAAAGTTAGACTCGTGGATCTTTCACCACATCAGGCAACACTGATCCACATGACCAGAGATACATAGTAATAATTAAAAAAAAAAGAAAAAATATAGCAATCGCATCGCAAGGGAAATGAGAGTTGCATCCTTCCCCCGGTCGTTTGAATCAATTCGGGCCTGCTGGCTCCCAAAAAAGGGAGAAGGGTTCTGATCGTCCCGCGCATTTACTAACGTGATAAACAGGATCCGACATTTTCCCCCAACCCCCACCCCACCCTTCGACCACCCCCCGTCCACGCCGCATCAAGTCGATCAGTCAACTCCAAAAAACACTTGTGTAAAAAACGCCTTAGAAAAAACACCCCTCACCATATCAACTAAAATGGGTGTGATCAAGCCGTAGCCAGGATTTGCCTTTCTCTCTTTTAGCCCATTTGAACGCATGTGTTAGAAAAGGGTGCAGATAGGGGCTGTCACGTGACTTCAGCCCCTGTTTCTGTCCTTTTCTAACACATGTGTTTAAATGGGCTAAGAGAGAGAAAGACAATCTCCTGGCTACGGCTATGGCTGTGATTTCTTCTTTTCATTTTTACCCTCTTTCCCGTGGAATCCGGATGACCGATGCCGGCAGCTTGAGTCATAAATCGATTCCTTTTTTTTTTTTTTTTTTTTTTTTTTTTGTGGGGATGCGCCCAATCCAATGAGGAGAGTATCACTAATTGGGATGTTTTTATTCACCCCCTTCGAACGACTAATATTCCGAAAACGTGTCGTAAATGTGTCGTAAACATGCCGCCGTCTGTATGTCCGTTGCGTTGCCGAGGCCAGCTCGGCGCTTCACACGAGCAACATTCATGAGCGGCAGTTGTAAAAAAAAAAAAGAATTGTTGTCTCTTCAAACTAAATTCAGTTGGTTTTGAAATCCATGAGTTTCAAATTTGTTTTTTTAAAACCCTTTCCAGCACGCATTTTGGATTTTGACTTTTTTTGAGATTTTTTTAGACCGTTCAACAGAGGACGATTTTCTAAGACTTTTGATGGGTCACACATGTTTTTGCAAAATATCCATTTAAATTCCATTGAAACCCATGTTACAGAAAGTGGTACACATGTTGTACCACCTTGCTGGAAAGGTTTAAAACGTGGAATAGTTCGTGGTAAAAAAGGTGTTTGAAGATGGTTAAAACAGTGGCGTCGCGTGCAATTTGGCAACAATGTATTCTATCCATTTAATTTCATGAAAAATATCGAATTCAGGGGGTGCACAGTGCACAAGGAAAATTTGATGTATTTAACCCTTGTGAGCCTAAGGGGGGGGGGGGTACATTTGTACCCCAGGCCAGTTTTTTGACGCCATTTTGTCAAAACTGCTCAAAATTTTTTGGGACTTCATGACATTTTAAGTTAGGATACTTAGAACACGTCTACCAAATTTTATTAATTTTTATGAATTTTTGTCGATATTATAGAAATTTTAAAATGTTGGGGTACAAATATACCCCCCCTTCGTCCTGCCAGTTTTAAGTTTGGAACCATCTATTACAGTGAATTTTACGGAAATTTATGTAGATTAAGAATATTAAGTCAGATCATTGAAAAAAAATTGGAAATTTATCAAAAAAGGAAAAATAATATGGTACCTCATTTCATTTTTCCATTTTTTTTATTTTGACATTTTTTTTAAAAGTAGGTGTAAATTTGGCAACATAGCAAAAATTTACTCAAATTTCACATAAATTACTCTCTTAGGGTACTAAGTACATAATCCATCCATTAAAGTTTCAAAATTATTGATACTGACTGGGCTGCATGAAAATATCCTTGGGGTACAAAAATACCCCCCTTAGTCCTTTGTGTTACCGAAATACCTTAGGCTCACAAGGGTTAATGAGTTTAAATGGAGCAGTTGCATTGTTGCCAGATGGCACGCGACGCCACTGGTTAAAAATATGGCACGTACACGTCAGTGGGGACCAGGAAGTCGAACCGGCTAAAAATGGGACAGGTTCGGTTCGGGTTAGCGCAGAGTTTCCTGGTCGCGGTTTGATTGAGCAAAATTATAGGTTTTATGAACCAGTTCAAAGCCGGTTCGGCAGAATTTTAGGTTCATAAACTGTTTCGGATGAATGAAATTTTCGATTGATCGAAGTATCGGAAATGTTGTAACTTCAATCGATCGGAACTTTGTTGACTTCCTCAATTTTGATTTAATGGTCGAAAATACTACAAACAGTTATAGAAAGTTGTCAATCGGTCGATCGAAATTTTCGAAGTTTCCTGCAATCGATCGGAAATTCGACATTTCAGAAATATTTCGCTTTAAACCGAATGCGTGTATGCGCACCTTTGTGAACGTCTCCATACTGATTACCAGGAGAGCGAGTATAGAAACTTGATAAGCGACGATCAATGCACATTGAGATGTTATTTTGAGCGTTGCGTACAGCACACCGCATGAGTTAGTGTATTCCATTGCTTGGTGCATAGATGATTGTAAATGCAACACATCTCCTCACCTTAAAAAAAAAAAAAAGAAGAAAGAAGAAGAAGGAAAAAATGACTTAGGCGATTTATAACTTTATCAGCGCATCAACACACTTATTAATTTCCTAAACACCCTACTATGCATATGCAAACCAGACTCAACCACGCGAGGTATTCGGAGATGGTAAATTAAAAGAAGCTAGCTCGACGGAGCTCTTAAATTATGAAAAAGTGAAAACAATTTCAGATTTACTCTTCTTCTTTTTCTTTTTTTAATTTCTCCGTCTGAACCCGAGCGCAAAAATTACTATACGACGAACGATGATAGGATATAGTATAAGGTTAGAGAGTGCTACTCTTGCTGAAAAACAAGGTCGATAATGCAACAACAATAAAAAAACGATGGGTAACGGTGGGGGGGGGGGGGGGGGGGGGTGGTTTGGAGTAGAGAGGAAGG
Organism: Trialeurodes vaporariorum; assembly: GCA_011764245.1. Lineage (NCBI taxonomy): Eukaryota > Metazoa > Arthropoda > Insecta > Hemiptera > Aleyrodidae > Trialeurodes > Trialeurodes vaporariorum. Next base: position 74,108,297 of record VMOF01000388.1, read on the forward strand.
AGCTTTATTATCATTTTCCCTCGGTTGCCCGCGACCCCCATCCCTTGCGCCCTCTTTCTTGGAACGTTTCCAATGGGATATTAACATCAATTCATGAAACCAGCGTTGTCAGGTCGAAGGACGTATGGGATACTAGCACTTAGCATGGCCGAGGATACTAAGCCAGGGTATGCAATACGCAATGCACCTAGTACATGTGTTTAATGGTATTTTATGAGTTGCGTATTACATACTCTGACGAGCTAACTCGTGACTTTGTCTTCGATTGTACACCTACTCTGAGAAAAGAATTTAGGCGCAGCTTATATCCGTCTATTTGTTAAAATGATCAGAACAAACGCGTTTGTTGATTTATTTAACTATTTTATTGATTTTACAATCTGAATTGACGATTTAACAAATCGGATCGTTGATTTACTTTTTTTAATTGTTTTTTCACCTTTTTGGATTGTTGATTCAAACCAAAAA